>JBAMJV010002012.1:0-209770 GCA_037951105.1 Echinarachnius parma | reverse complement strand
ACAAAAGACCTCTGGGCTGAATGGGGAAGGGAAGTTAATCACACTAGTTACCAGAGTACTGGCACCTTCTGTAGCTTTCGCTACATTTAGTAGACGTGCGGCCTAGGGCTAATGAATCGGAGATAGGAGCCGCCTTATGTGTCAAAATTGGCACGGGAAGGACTTTAACTTTAAAGGACCTAAATAATACAACGTAGTTTGGCACTTATTCCATAGTTGATGACTTGTAAAATAGGTCTGACGAAAAAAATTCCATGAAAATAAACACAGTAGTGATTTAAAGGGACTTAGTAACATTGTCCAAATCCTCAAAATAAAATTGTAATTCTAGCGGTTCCTTTATACCTTGTTGTATTCGTATTAACAATAAAATCATGGGACAGCTTTCGGTTTTTCAAATTTCCCTTTCATTACAAAGATATGTATGATTGAAGTATTTAGATAAGAAAATCTCCGGGCGAGATTTTCATCCCTGTACAAAGTGAATGCAGTGAGTTGGTGAATATCACCCAATATCACTTTGCATTTTCGCTCATTACTTGGCCATACATTGTCCATTTGACCTGAAATTTTCACACAATACCCTGAGGACATATGAGATAACAACAGTATACATTGCATCAACCATTCATCAGTTTTTGCACATCTCAACAAAGTTACTAGATCCCTTTAAGACTACTTTTCTGATGCCAAATCTCATTTAGCAGCCAGTTTACGCCCCACCCACATTTAGGGTCCAGAATCGGCAGCGTGATTGACATGTGATTGACAATTCATACGTCATGACGCGTCATCTACAGAATTTAGTTCATTAGTCCGTACTTTAGATGACGTCACATGTTGGCGATTTAAAAGGGGCGTTCCCAGGACAATTAGATATTTACTAATTACCCCAAAATTGATTGATTTCATGAGAAATGACTGCCAAATTCTTTTTCTTCAGGAAAAATTACATATAGAGAGCCGAATTGTGAAAATTAGGCCATCTAGACGCTATAAGTCCTTTAACTAACTTCTATGGAAACCTAGTAGACTATGTACACAAGTCGAGAGGGATTTCAGACTATAAACGAGTTAACCTGCTGAATTCCATTGACTATAAGCGTGGGTCATATAAGAAGGGTTCAATGTTTTCTTACGGTTGGATTAAATAAAAACTATCATCGCAGATATATTTGTACATAATGCAATGACAGTAAACAGTTCCTATTTTCAAGTTCGATGTTTACGGAACGTAGCGTTGTTGTTTTAAAGGGACTGTCCGCCATTTGCAAGCCAAATTTCAAAAGTTGCGAGGTTTCTTATATAAAAGAAAATGTCCGACACAGCGCGTTTAATTGAGCATTATACGAGTATTCACCCGGTGCGAAATTTCGCTCACGGCGCATTCCACGGAGTACCACGTTGCTGTGCGTGACCACTATGTGACCCGCGCATAGATTGTGATCGAACAACGGCGTAAGCAAATACTAAACAAAATAACCAAAACTCGCTAAAACTGACTATATGTAATTGTATATTCTTCATTTTCGAGACCTTTTCCGTGACATACCTTTACAAATGTCGGCTTCACAATACCTTTACAAGAATGAGTACAAAACTCCTTTATTGACTGATATATAGTTTGGTGGAGGGGCGCATTCGTTTTTCATTCGTAGAATCCAAATTACAGGGCTGTTCGATCTGAATTTGTGTGTGTGTGTGTTACATTCATCCTCATCCGGTACTGGAAACTGTTCAGACGATTTGTTAAAGCCGGACAGTCTCTTTAATGAAGCGTTCCACATACTTTTGGACATTGGACCATACATAAAAGAAATAAAAGGATATTAGCAGTGGACAGTCATGTATGTAGATCTAGAGAGCAGTATCCGAGGGGGGGGGGGGGGGGGGGAGGGGACACGTGCCCCCCCCCCCCCAATAATTTTACAATTAAGGAAAACATGAAAGTACACATTCTCAACAAATAAAGAAATACAAACAGTGTGCCCCAAATTGCCCCCCCCCCCCCAACCCACAAAATACAAAGAAATCAGTTGGATTACGCTACGCCACTATCCAGTCGAAATGGTTCGAAATATGATGTTGTTTGCTTTTAACCCCAATTGTTCTGTGGCCACTCATCAGTCATTTGCAGATACAATTACGTAGAAAACCCACTGCTTATAAGAATGAAATATCATCCTTTATAAAAACATACATCATTTTATACAAAAACAGAATCATGTTTATGCTTTGATTTTCCCGCAATATTTTTTTGTTCGTTCCTTGTGGTATCATTTTAAAGGAAATGTGTCAACCGGAAACATTCACATGAGGTTCTGAAGGATTTTTTTTCCGGGAAAGGACTCTTTATATATCTTGACATTTTCACTTTTACATGTAACACTGGTAAGGACAAGGACTGTTTCATTACAATTTGGATTTTATAGCAAAGTAAAATATAATCCTTCCGGATTATGGCTAGAAATTAACAAGAATTTGAAGTATTAAAGCTTGCCATACGTGGGGATATGCTGCACGACGGATCGCCATTTTGAACTAGGCTGGGTTCAGCGCACTGATCCAGTGCGCAGCCATTGTGCGCAACGCGTTCGGAAAATGGCAACGCGCATCCGATTTACGAAACCGATTTAAAGGTTGCGTGTCTCTGGCAGACCTAAATTCTAAATTTGTTCGAAAAATAACAACCAATTGAAGAGAATATAGTTTAAGAATCTCATATAGACAGTGTCAAGAGAAATAAAAGCGACATCATTATTGTCGATCAGACTCTTCATTGCACTGTGTGTATGTACTTGATATTCACAGAACTTATTCATTGTTGTTAAACGCAAATTAATTGCTTAATCAAATTGGTGCTGTAAACGGGTGGTTTTCTTTCAACTTTCGATTAGCTTTAGGTACACAATAACCATTATCTGAGCTACGAAGAGCCACACTGTTAAAACGCTGTGTAAACAAATTCAACAATTTGTTGCAATTTTTGAACAACCGCTGTTTAACATATGAACCATCCAACTATTGTTGAAAACATTCAACAACCCCAGTTGTTTAGAATAAATTTCAACAACCCTGTTGAAATAGCAAATACAAAAAAGACGTAGAGCGGCAAGGTCGTAATCGAACCGGGGATCTTTGGGTTATAAGTATCACTCTCTTCCGTCTGCACTATCTCGGTTCGCTTGGTTTGCGGATGGACAAAAGAGGTTTTGACGCGGTGATTTTGCGGTCGAAACTATCACGTGATTTAACACGTTTCAATAGCGCTTGAACGATGGCTGCTTCACACAACCCTTCTTTGTACAACTTATCATGCTACACCTAAAGTTGTATGAAAAGATTCAACAACCATTTTTACACAGCGTTTTTTTTACACAGCGTTTTAACCTACCATGTGACAAAATCATAAATTATCTGTCAATGTATAACAAGTGTGGCAAAACAGCTTTGAAATTTACAATTTTAGCAATAAAATGTTCGAAATGAAAAGGCGTTTAACCCCCGATTCAATTTAAACGAACATGTTCACCACGTACAAAAGCTAGAAAGCAGCCGCGCCACGTCGCGCGCTGTCGAGCGTGTAGCCACATGTACTCAACCCGGCTAACAAGGGCGAACAAATTGTTAAAGTTTAGCCTAATCTCTGCGGCGCGCATGGAACTTTCAACTTATATGTCTGCATTGAACGACATTATGGTTCAGATTTAACCCAACTAACCCTGTTTTATATTATTTCAACAACATCAATCAATAAGTTTGGCCAATATAAATGCTGCTTTTTAGCTTTAACTAAACTACTAAAACCCTGCATGGTGGCACTATCCAATAGCCACCTTTCAATGCTCGATCTTTTCCATGAAACGAAAGCATAACAGATAACATAAAGCAATGACAGTCGAAGCATTGTGCACGGCAGACGGTGGACAATTTTAAAACAATCTATGACGCGCGTAAAAGTCGGGGACGCCTCGCGACGGAAAGAAAACCTGATAAAAAATGATGAATGGACTTTTAAAACGTCTCATTCTGAAAACAAAGACATAAGTTGTGGTCCATTTACGGGGGATGATTTAGAGAAACGTTTATATGAGACTTCGTCGTTCCGTGCCCCCTCGATGTAAACACGGAGTGGGCCTAATTTGCCAATGTCGCCATCAAAATGTCGGAGATATTTGACATCTCGTCGATCACGTGGTGTTTGATAAGGGAGGAGAGCCACTGTTACTTTCTCCTTGCGTCAACATAGCATGTGTTATAATGCCCCAGTCACACCAATTCGCCCGACTCGTGGTCATACAATAAGGGCCAAGTAATGATGTCTAGATACCATTTGTTTGTATTCCCAACGACCGTGGGCTGAGGTAAGAGAGAGTCACTGTTACTCGCGTTTACCCTGCATTTCGACATCATTAAAGGGACCTAGTAACATTGTCCAAATCCTCAAAACTTACTTGGAACTCTATGGTGGTTCCTTCATACCTTGTCATATTCATATTGGCAATAAAAGCACGGGACAGGAATAGAGAATAGGGTTTCTGCAACGGGGCCAAGATCTGACTTACAATTCATTAATTGCGCCTGACTGCAATACTATTTTTAGCGGTGCCATAGAAATAATTTGTTGATGATATATAAAATTGTATAATATTTTTAAAATATGTGAAGATGAAATCAATAGAAAAGCAATTGGCAACAATAGTCAGATTTGACTGATTGCCACCAAACAACAACAACAACAACAACCACTATATAATCGTATATGATCGCACGCTAGTACCATAACCATTTAATTTCTCATCAACCTGTAACTAATTACATGTTTAAATTTACATGTTTAATTTAAAGTTCGCAATTATGGTTCGTGTTTGTATGAATTACTTTGTTTGTTTTTTATATAAATTCTATGGCTAAGCACGTGCAATTCTGCTTTTTTGCTGCCGTACGTGTTCACAATAAAAAACATGAATAATAATAAAAAACCATTACAAACAATAGATAACTGGCTGTAAGTCTGGTGTTTTGACATACCCTCGACATATTTCTTTTCTGCTTGTTTACATCGCACTGCACTTTTAAAACACTGTGTAAACAAATTCAGTAACTTGTTGAAAATTGTCAACAACCGCTGCTTGACATATGAACCATCCAACTGTTGTTGAAAATATTCAACAACCCCAGTTGTTTAAAGTTTACACAACTGTTGTTTTAATTTGTTCTACAACTGTTCTACAACTGTTGTTTAGAATAAATTTCAACAATCTCGTTGTTGAAATAGCAAATTCAAAACAAGATGTAAAAGCGGCAAGGGTAGGATTCGAACCGGGGGTCTTAGGGTTATAAGTCTCACTCTCTATCGACTGCGCTATCTCGGTTTGCTTGGTTTGCGAAGGGACAAAAGAGGTTTTGACGCGGTGTTTTTGCGGTCGAAACTATCACGTGATTTAACGCGTTTTATCAACGATGAATATATAATTAAATTTTTACTTTGGGGCAAAATCATAATTTTTTTTTTTTTTTTTTTTTTGGGGGGGGGGGGGGGGGGTTGATCTTGGTTTGTGCCGCACCTTCTTATTGTATGGTTAAATATTATAATGTTCTGACAAAACCGTTGCATTTTGGCTACAATCATACTATGTGTGTGTAGCGGGTGGGTGGGGGAGTATAATGGACAAGACCAGAAGGACGTTTATGAAATTCAATGGCTCCATCATTCTAGCACCACGACCCCAAGAGAACGGTCATTACAATTAAATTATTAATAACATTTGCATGAGAAGATAAATAATATAAATTTAATATTTCACACCGTTCATCGACTTATGCGAAAAAAAGCTTCACGCATAAATGTGTAAATATATCTATTAACTAGAAATCCTTAGAGAGAAATATCCCTTACTGAATGGCATTAGAAAAATCGATAGTGAGCATTAAAAATAAACAAAATATGTCCCGCGTGACTGCATTGACGTGACCTGTACTGGATTCATAAAGAAAGTATTGTAAATTGGCGAAGTCAGGATTAGTCTAGAGTGGAACATGGGGTACATAAAACACGAGACGGAATTGTGAAATTCAACCTGAAGTTCTCTGAAATAAATATTAACTAAATCCCATTAAATCCAATTCAGATCATATTCATGTTTACACTTTGTTCAGTCCGCAGGACGGCTAGTCTAGGTTCTGTACTCTGTTTTATACACCTTACCCCCATATACGCGTAACCCGGTGCATCTGTTCGCCCGGTGGATCTACGGAAACAGACCGTAAATCCACTGGGCGTACCGATGCACCGGGTTACGCGTATATGGGGGTAAGGTGTATAAAACAGAGTACAGAACCTAGACTACAGGACGGCCTGAATGGGTTTCGTTTTTTAAAGATATGTATCTGGCCACAACAGACCAACTATATACGCGAAACTATCAACACACAACAATTTTACAAGGTTATATAATGTTTTAAACAGTTCAATTCTTAAGCACTATTATACCTGACAAAAAAATTAACTATAGAGTTTGCAATCCCCAAAATATGAATACAGGACCCACCCGGTTCTCGTATAGGCAAAGGTTTAAAACATGTGTTTGTTTTTATTGTATAACCTATTAGGGTGAATGGGTGCGATATTTCGTATAACGGGTTGATTCCCCCACTCTCCCCCACCCCCTAGCTCCCCACCCCTCTCCCCCACTCTCCCCACCCCTCTCCCCTCCCCTTCCATTAGCTTCTCCTTCCGCTGGGAAAGGCTTCGTGACCCTCTACATTAAGACATTCAAACCATGAACACCAACAACAACATCAACAACAGCAACAACAGCAATTCATGACTGAAAATAAATTGGGAATGGTTTCTCGTTTGTTTGTTTTATCCAATGGGTAACGGATGATCCCTACAGGGCATTAAGGGGTATCATCATTCATAACTATTGGAGTGTAAATAACGAACGTGTCGAACACTGACACTATGTTTGACACGCCGGTCTCCCAGGCGGATCTTAACCTTTTGGGGGTCTGGTGCTGGAATAATCCACGTTTACTATTTTAGGGATAAGTCTTCAATATGCGCTAAGAAATACAAATGTATGTTTATTTTTTCTATTATGCCTTGTCGTCATTGCGATTCGATTTTAGAAACGTTTTCTATTTAGGAATAAGTCCGGAATGGGTTCTCTCGTTCTAAGAAAAAAAGGGATGTTTAATTTTCTCATGTCTTGTCGTCACTGCGGGGTCGATTCCCTTGACCGATAATACAATCATTCAATATTTATTGTTACTGTTTGTGTGTTAGAATAAAATTAAATTATTTATGAATAAGTCCTTGATGCATGGTTTACTCAATAATTCAAAAGGACAAATGTTTATTTTGTATCATGCCATTACGTGTCGACGTCCTTGTCAGATTTTAAAATATATTAATTAAGTATGTATTTACTTTTTGTATTGTTGGAACGGTTTCTTTTTAAGGCCCAGTCACATATCACCGGATAGCGTAAACGGATGCCCGACGGAGAGTAAAATTGTCAATCCGTTCATCTCCGTTTGTATGCGTTTCTTGTCCATTCCTTGTCAGGTGACTTACGTTGTTCTATCCGGCGGAATGATTTGTGCATGAGGCAATGGAGACGACTTTCAGCACCGAAAATTTGATTTCGCAAATTTTCTATTCGTCGGGCATCCGTTTCCGCTATCCGGTGATATGTGACCGGGCCTTAAGGAATAAGGCCTTGATGGGTTCACTCGTTTTAAGGAAAGTGATGTTTACTTTTGTCATGCCTTGTCGTCACTTCGAGTCGATTAAACTCGAATTCTTTGTCAGAATGTACACTATATATATATATTTGTTGTTTATAGTATATGCCCCAACCCTTTGTATCTATGGGGATACGTCGTCACTGGTTTAAGTATTTCCATATTTCAACCATTCATCACTTTTTGCACATGTCAACAAATTTACTAGATCCCTTTAATACGTTTTTGATAGTTAAAGCTATTCTCATCATATTTTTTTTATATAGATGTAAGCCATGTTACTTTTCAAGTATATTTCCTTTTCATTGTTGAGCTGAAAGATGATTAAAACAAATTTCTCACATGCCCATTTTAACATTTCCAAGACTTATGACATTATCTGAGGGAACCGATAGAAATACAAACGCGTTTAATTAACTTTTGGAGTTGTAGGTAATTTAAATTTAAAGGTATTTAGTACCTTTGTTGAGTTGGCAATATGCAAACCGATAAAAATACGGATAGAGCATGTATTTCTATAGGATATGATATGTCCACTATGGTCCACCATGGTAAATGAAGGTCATATGACCGAATAGTGAGAGAAATGCAAAGTGATGTTCGCTAATTCATTACATTGGCTTTGTATACAGTTACACACTTATCCACTAGATAATTAAACTTCTGAACACTTTAATCAAACATATCCTTATAAAGGAAGAGAAATTTGGAAAACCGGAAGCTGTTCCATACTTATATTAGTAATACGAATACAATGATGAACGTGAAAACCGCTATATAATAGTTCCAAGTAAGTTTCGAAGATATCGACTTTATTAGATCCCTTTAAGATTATTTCACAAACATAACGTTCCCCACAATAATAAAAACATGCAATTACTTTAAAATATCGTTCAAAACCGAGATATATTTAAAGAAAATGTGTGTAGATATAGATGCTGCATGAATGCTACAAAAATAAATCCTTACAAATAATGTATAGAAGGTAGAATCAATACGGGAAATTTTCCCTTGGTGACATGGAGAAGAGTAGGAGTCTCTTTTTCAACTCAAAATCGATGCATGAATCGGGCGGGGATGCTTTTTCATGGAATTTATATTATCTCTTCTTCATATGAAGTTTTTATTTGAATCGTGTAACTTCTTCTTTTATGCTAGGTTTACACCATGTCCCCGGCGGCCACGGCAGCCCCGTTTCAGGCCACCGTGGACAAAACGGGATGGACGTGAGACAACGCGGGGGGACGGAATGGGCAAACGAGACTGCCGTGTATGCCGGGCCAGATTTGTAAACTGTCAACAAATTTGCCACGGCAACCTAGCAGGCCGTAGTAAAACGGGGTGAACGCAACAAAACGTGACATGCCGTAACAAAACGTGGAGGCTGTCCGTAGTAGGACGGGAAGACATTCCCCGACATCTCACGGTCCTTTCCCGTCCTACTACGGACAGCCTCCAAGTTTTGTTACGGCCTGTTACGTACTGTCACGTTTTATTGCGTTCACCCCGATTTACTTTGGCCTGCTAGGCTTCTCATCCGCACCGTGACTGCCGTGGCAAATTTGTTGACAGTTTAAAAATCTGGCCCGGCATCCACGGCAATCGCGGCCTGTCACGTTTGCCCATTCCGTTCTCCTGCGTTCTCTCACGTCCATCCCGTTTTGTCCACGGTGGCCTGAAACGGGGCTGCCGTGGCCGCCAGAAACATGGTGTAAACGCACCAACAGTGGGGGGGGGGGGGGGGGGGGGGGGGGGGAAGGGGCCCTTTCCCCCACGGGCCGTCACGGATACCGTGGTAGACCGTGATAGACCGTGTGAAAACTTGGCAAGACCTAACAAAACTTGAATACAGAGGAAAAATTTGTCAAAATCTCACGGCGCACTATACGTTTTGGGCAAACGGGGCTGCCGTGGCCGCCGGGGACATGGTGTAAACCTAGCATTATATCGATGTTTGAACATGCTCTGTGGTTGGGTCTCAAGAGTCGGGAGGTTTTAAGAATTCAAACAAAAAGAATGAAACATGTCGCTGACAATCATGTAAATGTCTACAATCAAACGTCACATCGTGTATATAAAAAGACTATACTAAAAAAAAGATCCATGCGACCAAAAGTGTAGCATACATAATATTTTGTGATGTTTGTTGACTTATCATAATGATTATCTGTGAAGCCGAAGGCTTACCTAATGTTCATATTATGTAGGTCAAATGCATTTCTTCTTTTTGAGCGGTTTTGTTCAAGGAAACAAATCCCATCTTGTTTACAATTGTCAGTAACAAGCAACATAATTTCATTTCGTTATTCTGGTATAAGCGTTAGTTTGGATTGGTTTCTCAAAATATAAATGCGAATTTGTGCTCATTTCCCATGAGTGATAAGATTCTTATCAGACCCTTTAATGTATTTTTTTAGAGAAAATCCGCAGTAAAAACACTATTCTCATTTCTTTCATAAACATAATAGTACAATTTAAGTAGCACCAGGCGTTAACCAACATTATTTGTGGAGAGCAATTCATAATAGGAGATGACAATAATTTTCTCTGGAGTTTATGGTTTTATGAAATAAACAAATATAATATAATAATAGGTATATAATAATGCGCAATATTTTGTAAAGAAAATGCCGGTGGCATATTGAACAAATATAGCAGCATCTATCTAGTAGAAAAGGGAGTAGTTCCTACTCCAGGAACCAACTTATTGTACACATTTATTGTTGCAAAAAATTCCAATTAATATGACAAATATAGGCATTTGTCACGATCTTCTCAATTCAATAACAAGTAAATAGTAAAGCTTGGCTTACAAAATCTAACTCGCAAATAGTTTTTTTTTTCTTCAAGCGATGTTGAATATGTGTTGACCCTCTAGTGTGTGTTTTTAATCGTGTTTGAAAATCATCTGAAATCAGGATTTTACGCCATTAAAACCAAACGTACCGGTGTCAGTTATCAAACTCAACGTAAGCATTTCCAAACCTTGTAATAATTCCTAAGTTCTCGGACAAAATGTCATAACTCAAGAGAAAATTTGACAAGATGACCCCATAACCTTAAACAAAAAATATACGTTTTGATAATTATCATCTTATCTTCGGAAACGCTCGCGGCATTTACCTTCTTCTAGTTGAAGTTCTTGAAGATTACATGACCGGCCAAAAAAATAATGGCTGTATATAAGTGGTTACTCTTTGGCTAAATGTCCAAAAGAGATAATCTTTCTCTCGACCGCTTGTCTTATTTGGATCGGAAGTGGAACGGAATGACCGTAAGAGTGTAATTGATGCTACAAAAACATCAGCAAATGTATTCATATTCCTCGACAATGTTTAAAAAGGACCCGTTCAAGTGATACGGCAGATAATCCTTTATTGGTATACAACGAGCTTTTTAAAGGCCGGAAACGAAAACAAAAACATACACTTTTAGAGATAACGGCGATTTCATGCATGCATAAATGAGAGATTTATATTATTGTGTCCCGCGGTTTCGATATCCGAATTAATATAAACAATACGTGAAGTCAAAAAGGGGCGATACACGTTTAAAAGTATCCATGAACCAAATCAGATTGTCCTATCAGTTCCGACTTTTAACCCGTTAGCTACTAGAACTAGCTTGGCATTTTGTCAAAACATTGTCACAAGTTCCACCTAGATTTCGTACGCAAAGCGTGGTCATCCTACCAGAAATAATACAGTACGATTGTCTCAGTGGAAGCACACTGTGATAAACAATGTTAACCACAGCGTGAACACACTACGTGGACCTCGTTATACCGTATGGAGCATCTTAACGCATTGCCGATACGGGAAGCTAATGGTTCCTGTATTAACTGGATGAGGATTCCAAAATCTAGCAGGAAACATGTTTATAGTGTATATACATTAAAGGGACAGTCCCTCT
Organism: Echinarachnius parma; assembly: GCA_037951105.1. Classification (NCBI taxonomy): domain Eukaryota; kingdom Metazoa; phylum Echinodermata; class Echinoidea; order Clypeasteroida; family Echinarachniidae; genus Echinarachnius; species Echinarachnius parma. Next base: position 198,106 of record JBAMJV010002012.1, on the reverse strand, counting down.
TTTACAAAACGAGTTGACGGATGGGGATGAATGTAACACACACAAAAAAATCAGATCGAACAGCCCTGTAATTTGGATTCTACGAATAAAAAAACGAATGCGTCCCTCCATCAAACTATATATCGGTCAATAAAGGAGTTTAACTGATTTAGCATAATATTACAACAATATTATACTTATTCTTGTAAAGGTATTGTGAAGCCGACATTTGTAAAGGTATGTCACGGCAAAAGATCTCAAAAATGAAGAATATATAATTACATGTAGCCAGTTTAGGCGAGGTTTGGTTATTTTGCTTAGTAATCGCTTACCTATTGTTATGTATGCGCGGGTCACGTAGCTAGCGCGGGTCACATATGGGTCACGCATAGCGCTGTGGCACTTCTTGGAATCCGTGAGCGAACTTTCTCGACGGGTGAATAGACGTATACTACACAATTAACCGTTGGACGATGTTTTATTAGATTTAGGTCTATAACTCCACGAAAAAGAGATTTCAAGCCCTAATTTTTTCAGGCATGCTATTAAATGACATTTTCTTTCATATATAAGACAATAACCTCGCAACTTTTAAAATTTGGCTTGCAAAAGAGGGGCTGTCCCTTTAATCAAATTGTATTTCAATATATTTATTGACATGAACTTTTATTCCCGAAGCCAATTTTAGGACCACTAGTGGTACTCAGTTGCACAGTAGTATGTCTTTATTTGGTCAAACTATAGAGTTTTGTTTTTAATTCTCTCTTTAAAAAATTGTTTTGTGTACAGAAATGACAAAACACTACATTCTAGTCTCTAAACATTATGAATGTTTACAAGATACTCGTCAATCCATGGTATCTGCTAGATTGTATTGATAGACAAATCGCATTTCCCCCTCAATACGTACGTATATATACGGCTAGAAGCTAGTGAACATAATCAATTTTACATCCGCCAATATATTGTATAATCAAATCAACATTTTACTCCGAGAATTCGAGATCTTACTAAGAACCGATTGCATGATATAATGTTTCCCATTTTGTTGATTATCTGGAGTTATTCAACTTTTACCGCGAATCAAGACGTAATATCACATGGAGAAACATGCATATTTAGTTATATTGGTAGAACGGGGAAGGGGATGGGGGATCATTGTAGATGAAACCTGTTTACAAACGTTACTACAATTTATAGTGATATCTCTTTGTTATCATTTATCATTAATTAATTTTTGTGTGTGTGATTTCATTACCTTAGATAACATAATGATATACATGTAATTCCATTATATGTGTGTAAGTGTATGTAATTTTGATTGATAGGTTTATGTTAATTTTGTTATTGTACTTTGTTGTAATATATATTGAAAAGCACAAAGAGATATTTTATATTTTACAATATATACGCTATAATTATAAAAGTAATTTGGTACTATTATCATTAATGTCAGTGAGGGGCTATTATAATTATCAAATATGGATAATACTGCAAGTTTATAAAGTTGATATCTCTTTTTCTTCATAACTTTTAACGACGGGGGTGAAAGTGTTGGTGGGGTGGGGGTATAACGTTCATGTGCCATAACTCTAAAATATAGACGAGAGTATTAAACATCAAATAAATTGCAACAACGGGTAGTGACAGTTAGGGGCTGCAATTCTCAAACGGGGCAAAATAATATCCCCTTGACAGTCCCAATACTTCGCCATTTCATGCAATCACATACTGCGATGTTCCAGGTGCATGTCAGTTTTAAAAGGGCTCAATTTGGGATCCGACGTTTCCATGTTTCCTGTAATAGATCAGACGATAAACATGCTGTAAATCTATTTTTAAGAAATGGGACTAACCTTTCTGTAGGACTATGAAATTAATTTCACCCCGTCCGATGGGGAGTGAACGCCCGACGTCTCCATTCAGTCAGTCAGTTGGTTGGTTTAAATAATGACAACCACATTTCAGTAAAAGCTTGCTACTTTATATTGCATGTATCTATGTTTTTATGGCGCGCATCAAGTGTCAATAAACATCCGGATCTTAGTTAATATGGATATGGGTCTATTTTAGTAAAAAATATCATTTGATCTATTTGTGTAAGGTCGAAGGTTGTGTGTGATTTTGATCAACCACAGATCTTGACTTCAAAGTTGTATAAAAAGTTGTATCAGTGTTATATCAAATGTATTGCTTTCCTTGCTTCGACAGACCAACTCGAATTCAGCTATCTCACTGGTCGATAGCTAGCGATAGTAAAATTAACATATGAATTGATATATTAAAGGTACTGTGTCGTCGAATACAGAGGGAGCGTTAGAAATGTTATTGGGGGGGGGGGGGGGTGGGTTGTGGCGGCGCCATGTTTTTGTTTGTAAGTGGGTGGAATCGCACGCGAGCGCGAAACTCACACAACTATTTAGTGTGCGTAAGCTACAGAGTGTACGACGTGAGATTCAAAATGGAGTTTCCATGTGAGTTATCTGAAGTGTGGCAGCGCCATCCAAAAACGACAACGCCCTTCTTTTAAATTCGAAGTTTATTGACACCAGATGCGCGTCATATGATCTCCTTGTTGATGAAACTTATTTCAAATTGTTTTTATAAAGTTGTATCTACTCTTGAAGAATATCACTTTGAATGCAACATGCATGTTTGTTTTTCCTCAAGTTAATGTTACATTTTCATAACATTGTGCCAACTGCATTAATTTCGTACTAATGCGCATATCCATAATCTTCATCATCTACCATATAAGCTCTTTGAACATAAGTAGTTTTTAATCTAGATTAATGTATGCTACCTAACGTCAAATGTAACTGATATGCTTTATTTTTACCATCTAAATTATCGACCATACGGTATATATGCTACTATTTTCTCATTTCGATGTAATCTAATTTGTGAAATTGATAAGCCCCAATTGCCTTAAAAACAGAGCGAGGACAGATTAATTTAAAGACCATATTTTGTTCGGTACAAGAAACCTTCTGGTCTTCCTGATTATTATTGATGTCTAGGGAACACAAAACAAAATGGCATCACATATTGTTTTCTTAGAAATGTCTGTTCATATTTTAGGTAACCTCTTCGTTATTATTAGCAATTCAATGTAGAATTCAAATTTTGTCAACATGGTTTCGTCAGCTGCGTCTTTATCAAAGTCCGAATTAGGATTATCCTCAAAAGAAAAAGCTACTTGAACTAGATTAAAAAACTATACAAAATTTAACGACAAACGACTAGGGAAATGAGCAAAGTATACATTTCCAAATACTATTATTTTCATCGCCCTTTGTATTACCTTCATTATTGTAGCCTTCCTTCTATATATATTGTGTCTTATTTCACACTTTATCTGCTGCCTTCTCTTTTCCATTCGCCAGTTTTCACTGCTTTAATTTTATTTGTGCATCATTTCTGCTCTAGTGATGTATTTCTTTTATTTCACTTTATCACCAGTCCTTTCCTCGCTACTGTTGTTTTCAGTATTATTCCTTCTTTAAGTGTATATTTGTATTTATTTCGTACTCACTCTCCGTACATGCTGTCCTTTTTAATTGCCCTTTTACTTCTTTCAGCGTTTAATTTGTATCGTCGCATTTGTAATGATTTTTGTATTAACACTACTCTCACATTTAAAATTATTCCATTTAAAAATATTATGATTGTACAATTATTGTACTCTCCATCTGACACTTAGTCTCTCATTGTTCCCTATTGCTACTTTATTTAGGTTATGATACCTTCTTGAACTATATAATACATTTACTTATCTCCCCCTCTCTTTCTCTGACTCTGTCTATTCAATTACCCTTTCCTTACCGCTGTATTTTGTTCAGATTAATGTTTCTGAAACTTTACTTATATTAATTTCTCACTCTAACGCTACCTCATATCAAACTTTTCCTCACATTTCATTTTGTTGAATTATTTCTTCTTTAAGTTCCACACTCTATCTAGGGGTAATAATGGTGATTATGCGCCATGAGTGTCTTCGACTTCTTCTTCTATATACTTATTATGATGCCACCCCGCTCACTTGACCTTTTCGAATAATTAATGTTTTTAATGACGTTTTCTTGCGCTATATATATATTATACGCTTACTTCTCATTCTTAATTGTCATTTTCTCACTATTTTATTTTGTATTCGTCCCTTTTTTATATTTCACACTCTCCTTCTAACTGGCGTTGCCTTTCTCAATGTACCCTTTCTATCAGTTGTATTTCTTAATCATGATGTCTTGCGCTATTTATATGTTAACTTCACTTTCTCAATCTTCCTCACTTGTCCTTTTCGAATAATAAATATTTATAATGATGCTTTCTTGCGCTACATATCCGTTTACTTCTCATTCTCAATATATTGTTATTTTCTCACTACTTTATTTTGTAATCATGCCTTTTTTACGTATAATGAATTCACACTTTCCCTCGCCCTTTTATCACTTCTTTCATTTTCAAATTAATCCTCTTTACGCCATTATGTCAGAATCAACTCTCCCAATCGACCTTTTCTCGCTACTTTCCTTCATTTTTATATAATTCTTTCTTGAACCATATGTATAATATCGATTTCACTCGCTCTGTAATCTACACTATACTTCTGTCATTCGCTTCAATAACTCCCAAGTGATACTGGCGATACCCCCACCGGTGTGACTTATTAATCCCCAGAGTCACCTGTAAACCTAGAACCCAGCGCCATCTGGGTGACAGAGATCATCAAGTGGACCTATGACGTAGATACAAGGTTGAATGGGGCGTATATAGACGGGGGCACGATCGATTCAGAGGCTATAATCGATCCCAATTTGCTTTGTGAAACAGAAGGTAAAATCGATATCGATTTTAGTGCCGATCATTCCCCAAAATCGATCCTTCAATCGATGGGATCGATTTTAGGATCGATTTGAGTGCTTAGTGAAACACCCTGGGTGACAGAGATCATCAAGTGGACCTATGACGTAGATAAAATGATGGATGCGCGCAGGGAAGGGGGAAAATAACCCACCCAACCCCTTGTAGATGTAATCCTCCCCCTCCTCTCCATATGACGGGGAACTGTTGACACTCATTGCCAAAATAATGTTAAACTTATACAAGCAATTTCATAACATCGATGTTATTTGGTTTAACAAAGGCTGCCCCCTCCCATCACGAGAAGGGAGCCTTTCCCCTCCCACCCCGACCCTATTTGGGCCGAACCTTCATACGCCACTAATAACGATACTCACTACGACACGGAAAGTGTATCTATTATATCTTAATCTAACTTCTTAAATGTTACTACTTTTCCCTAAATAATACATTTAACTCTGGAGACGTCGAACGAATTAGCTCTGTACAAGGTGGTATATCTATATCTTATTATATTGGATATAATACTAGCAAGAAGGTAATCGAGCACAAAAGGTGCTGTGGTGTGTATGCGTTGAACTTAAAAGCTACCTTGAAAGCTGTTTTATTTTTCTCGAAATTAAATATTCTATGGAAAGGAAATCAAGTTAATTACCATTCTTCTTCGTCTTCGGTTACGTATCAGATGCCTCATTTTGATTTCTAAATGAGGTAATATACCGTATAGGTTGCAGATTGCTTTCGTTTATTATCTCAAAAATAGAAAAGCATTGATATCATCAGATAAATTACGACGGAATTTAGTTCCTAGAAGTGGCCTCATCTCACCTGATTTACGAATTTAAGTAATCAACAGCAACAGATGTATAATATAAGACGGAAGGGAACGAATAAGAATACTGTTAAAAGCAAAAACGTCACGTTGCGTAACATTGATAAATATTACGTTCTCTAAGCTTGTCCAAGCCCACGCTCTATGGCACTGCACCTTTGCGAATAATTGGTGGTGTATTGAGGCAAGGCACACACATGGATAATGACAAGGTTAAAGGGGACCACCAGGCAAAGGACAACATATTATTATATGTTTTGGTACCGTTTTGTGATATCAAATAGATACCCAACATTTTGCAAAGGGTTGTGTAATTCATAAACAAAGCAATTAATTTTCCACCACTTACGGAACCACGGCTATCTCGTGGTTCCACACGGGCCAGGCATTTGCGAGTGCGCCAATGCAATTTACGCGTACGTCAATAGAATCCCGGATGATTCGTTCGCTCTGCATAGAGCGCCGCTGGCTGTGCTCGCATAATAGTCTGCGCATTCAGACCGCATGACCGCATGGCTGAGAATGGTGATGCGTTTTCCAATTATATATTTTTTTCTGAAAACATATTTGTGTGAACTTATTGAAGGAATGGAATACTAAAGATGTTACCTTTCTATAAAAAGATTATTATTTTTGGGTGGTGGTACCCTTTAATAATTAGATTAGTATGAAATATAGCATTTATAGTATTGTAGTGAATGAAAGAAAATGAAAAGAACTGCAGTAGTTATTCTCAGATACCTTGTTGACCAATAAAAGCATGTAACAGCTTTCGGTTGTTTTTTTCGATTTTCCCTTTCGTTAAAAGGATATTACGATTGAAGCGTTCAGATTTCTAATTATCTAATGGCTAATTAAAGATGTGTTCAAAGTCAATGTAATGAGTTTGCGAATATCACTGTGCATATTCGCACATACCTTGGTCGTATATAAGACCCATTTCACGTGAAAGTTTCTTTAATTACTCAGTAGACACATCATACCAAAGCGATACCCTTTTTATCAACCATCCATCATTTTTTGCACTTGTCAACAACGTTTATACTAAATCCCTTTAAGTTTATCGCAATAAAATGCCTATTTGAAGCCACTTGTTAACAGCGCCGTAATTTTCAAACAAAAACGTTTGCAGGATTAGCGAGTAAATTTGCTAGCATGCATGCGAACATCTCTATTAGAATGTTAGTTTTGGTTAAGATAAGTAAGAAAATTGCAATAAAGAAGATAAACAGAATGCTGCTTTCGGAGAAGTTTTACGTAACTGCTTTCATGGGCATTATTTTCGTACCTTCATTGCTTTCGCCCAAGCTTTTGTATAACCAGGCCACTAGGCATACTATACGTTCACGTAAGACGGTTGATATTTAACTTGTTTAACCTCGACATTTAATAGCTATGTAATTTGTCCCCCTACAATGTTATACCAAGTACCATTAACTATGCACGCACCAAAAGAGCAGTGTATATAGGAAGAGATATTAGTTATTGTTAAAGAAGAAGTGAAATGTCGCACAATTTAGGCTGTTTATGAGTTAACGTTCTTGTTTTGTTTGTCACTGGTTGCACGCTATACTAAATGAAATTACAAACCTAATGAACGACCTCCCTAACCACTGACTTCTAAGACAATTGATTTGTGCATGGTAAAAAATCACCGCTTTTTAGCCTTGACTAACAAGTTCTGCACTTCGATTGATAAAAGCAGTTGGTCAAGTGTATTATGTAAATAGAATGTACGAATGTTTTCACTTTCAATTACTTTTGTTTGCGAAATGTGGATGATTTTTTGTGGGAGTGACGCATATTAAGGCCTTCTGTGTGAGCAGGCTCCAATTATGACGATTGTGCGACGCGTCAATTTTAATAGGATCTAGTACATCTTTGACATGTGCAAAAAGTGATGAATGGTGGATAAAATGTGTATTGTTGAGATCTGATGTCCACAGAGTAATGTGTGGGAATTTCATGTTAAATGGTTATTATATTGCCAAGTAATAAGCGAAAATGCAAGGTTATATTCGCTAACTCGTTGCACCGACTTTGTACGCAGTTATAACTTTCCAGTGGATAATGGAAAAAAAAAAAAAAATCGAATCGCAAATATCTTCTTAACAAAAAGGACATTCATACAACCGAAACCTGCTACATGCTTCTATTGGTAATACGAATACAATACGGTATGAATAAACCACTAGAGTTTTAGGTACGATTTTGAGGATTTGGACAATGTTACTTCCTTTGAAAGTAGGGATGGCGAATTTTTATTTTTTTTGTAAACGTGTAATAGTTTGAACTAAATTTGATACATTTGGAATACATAAATTTAAGCATTTCAACTTTCAGAAGCTAAGAGTGTGAGAATGGTAGACAGTGGCTATGACAATATATTTTGTGGTATCACGCTTATATCTGAAGAAAATTAAGGTAATCACCGTTTCCTTCACCTTTGGTTAAATATTGGGTGTCTTATTTTAATTTCTAAATGTTTTATAGATTTCAGTCGATATAAGGATGTGGCGATAACGTCATGTAAATTGCGAAGAGATGTACTTTTATTGAGATGTAACTGAGCTCTACTTCGTCCGTGTGGCCCTTACATTATACCTATCAATTACATTTCCCCTGAAGTTAATTTTCACGCCAACATGATAAAGTGTTAATATTATACACTATTCCTTATAGGCCCATACCGATATTTTCTTTCGAAGAATCAGCAGTGTATAGCGTTGGATGGGGTATTTAGAAACTATATACACTTACGAAATGTTCTTAAGTAACTTGATAAAATGTTGAAGACATTAAACAAATATGTGTTCACGTTTCAAAATCGCCATACAGTAGCACTTTATATACGTGCTCTATAATACTCCTCAAATAATTTGATTTAAATAATTGCCATTTTCGTCCTCGTTTTTTTTTGTCCGTTTATCGTCAAGATATCGACGAAAGTTAATTAATTGTGAACAAAATTAGTAGTAACATTTTTATTTTGTAATGAATGAATATTTTGCCTATAGATTCAGTGAAATATCATATATAATTGTTATGTGCCTAATTTAGAGACAATTTATGAGTGTCTGTAAATCCCTGATAGTTCGTTAAGTTTAATCGCAACATTTTGATACCGGATTATCCAAACATAATTATCATTAAATTTTTCTGATATTTCAAAGGCGTAGGACGGTGGATAATGATAAACACTCCGATCAATTCGTTTCAATCTCATTCACATATTTAGAGAAGATAAAATCTTTACAATTTATGCTTAACTACAATCATCACTCGAGGCTTAACAAAATGTCGAATAGGTCAGAAAAACAAAATGTCGCAGTCTTGATAATTATAAGGGTTTTAGCAGCGATCAAAATCGTTACTGTTAACACGCTGAAGGCGTCTTGGCGCAATATATATTAATTAACGTTAAAGGGTTCTAGAAACTTTGTTGACATGTGCACACAAATACTTAGGGTTGATAACATATGTATTTCTGTAATCTGATAATGTCCACAGAGTGCTGTGTGAAAAGTCCATTGGGTAGATGAGTGCCATAATTCCCGTTTAATGAGCGAAAATACAAAGTAATATTAAAAAAAACTAATAATGGTGGCTAACATTGTATACATGTATCATTCTCCAGTGGATATTTCTAAATCTGAACGCTTCAATCATACATATATTTATAACGAAATGGAAAATTGGAAAACTGAAACCTACCCTATGCTTATATTGTCAAATAATACGAATACAGCAAGGTATGTATTAAATACATGCTATATTAAAGGGTTCTAAGTAAGTTTAATGTTTGTTTTAATGTTACTAGATCTTACGGTAGGTCTAGTCTGGTAGAACCGCGTGCACGCGACTCGTACGTGGTAGATGCGTGGTGGTTTGTGGCATTATGGTTCCGCCACGTATATAAAGTTGATGAAGTTCTAATGGTGCAATTACGCAGCAATATACCTCGGCTGTCCGGTATATAGCTACGGGGCTCATCATTATAAAATACCTGGTTTACGGGGTGTTTACAGCCTGTTGTGATATTTGTGTTGGCTTAATTTGCCCTAGGGTGGCCTTATTTGACCTGGATAAGTGACCATGACGTAAAGGTAGAGGGTGAAAATTAGCAACTTGGGCAGTTTTAAAATTTAAATGACAGTCCTCGAGGTGTGTTTTATTAATCATTGAATTCAATCTTAATGCCATTCGGGAATTTTCGCGTCCATTTTTATTTATTTCAAGAAATAGTTAGTACGATAATTATTATTGTGCAATCTCAATCAAGATTTTTACTGTGGAGCAAAGCGCCTTTTAAAGGGATATAGTAACATTGTCCAAATCTTCAAAGCTTATATACTTGGAACTCTAGTGGTTCGTTCATACCTTGTTGTATTCGTATTAACAAAAGAAGCATGGGACATGTTTCGGTTTTCGTATTTCCCATTCGTTAAAAAGGTATTTATGATTGAAGAGTTCAGATTTTTAATTATCCACTGGATAGTCATAACCGTGTACAAGTCAGTGTAATGAATAGTGAATATCACGCATTTTTGCTTATTACTCATCATATAACATCCATTTAACATGAAATGTTCACACATTACTCGATGGACATATCAGATAACAACAATACACATTGCATCAACCATTCATCACTTTTTGCACATGTCAACAAAGAATACTAGATCCCATTGTACATGGTACATTATTTTAATAAAATCTAAAGGAGTGGTCACACTGAACACGAATCCCCACGAATAGACCCACGAATGCAGTACGAATTGGTACAAATCTATGGCAAGCCGTTTAAACATCTATTCCTATTTCTTCATATCAATAATTGAATTATTGATATCAGTTTATTTCTTGATATCAAGTATTACCAGTACCGAAAAGTATTTCTTGATATCAAGAATGCATTTCTTGATATCGAGAATGCATTTCTTGATATCAAGAATTCGATTTCTTGATATCAAGAATTGAATTCTTGATATCAAGAAATAGGAATAAATGTTAAAAACGGCTTGTCATTGATTTGTACCAATTCGTACTGCATTCGTGGGTCTATTCGTGGGGATTCGTGTTCAGTGTGACCACTCCTTTACGAATAAATGCTTGGGGGCACTCCTTGTTGTGTCTACACGTTAACTGCATCTTTAATATATTCATCTGTTCTAATAATCATGGAGGCTTAAACACCATAGTTTAGAATAGGCATAGGCCGGCAAAATTACACACGATCAATGTAAAGTAAATCTGATTTCTTCCAACTATCAACCTTTATTGGAATGTTTTAAATTAGACATTATATCAGCGACAAATGACATATCATGTGTGCAAACTAGAAGGGAAATGGTTTGTCATTGGTTCTTTATATTTTATAATGCTCATATCCTGTCTCTTTTTGTTTTTATGTGAGTTATGATAAACCTCGTATAACAATTTAAATGATGATAATTTTGATATCAATCAATTTACGAGCGAACATTTTTCTCCGAAAATAATTTGAGAGACAAAAGGTTATTGAAATGGATGAAATTGGGATAGCCTTATAAAAATTTGTATTTCGTATTTGTATTATCAGGATTAGTAATTTAGCATTGACACCGACATCACCGTTACGAACTATTTTTGTTTTTTATTACGATGCTTTGAAAAGTTGGCGGGTGTGAGGAGTCGATGAAACAGGCAGGTGTTCGTACGTGTAACATCGAACATGATCCCACGTAATACTTCCGCTCTGGAGACAACTTCAAGAATTTCGACACCCGAAAGTCGGTTCACATGTATGAAGTTTATACCCAACATGTGACGAACTTAATTCCGAAAGGCACTTAATCCACTGTATTAATTTGGGAAAAGAGCGCGTCTGTCCGTATGTCTGTATGTCTGTCCGTCCGACTTTGATCACCAAACCTATGGTAATATAAAAATAGCATTCTCCATAATTTGGTTTTAGATTGATCAGATTGTCTTTAGGCGTGGATTTATAGTTATCTACCACTTTACGTAGCATATCATTGCACTTATTTTGCTAACTCAATTTACGTATAGATAGTAGATTTAGCCTGTTTTTGAATTAAGTTCCTTCGTATATAGGCCTATTTATATATCCATGAACTGAGCGAGGTAGGGGAAATTTCATATCGATTGGTTCGGGAATTAACCCACTGCCTATACGGGAAGCCGGTAGACAACGTACTTGTTCCATAGGAATAGCGTGGTGCAGTAGTTGATGCCCACTTAACCCTCTGCGTGCCGGCCATGATCGACTAAAAGCACAATACTCATATAATTAAACAGGTATTCAGGTAGAATTGTCTAAACAAATTTTGTTAAAGAAATCTAGTAACTTTGTTGACGCGACATTGTGCAAAAACTGACTAACGGTTGACAAAATGTGTATGTCTGTGAATTTATATATCTACTGAGTGATGCGTGTTAATTTCAGGGCAAATGAAAGTCATTTCAAGGTGTTATGAGCGGAAATACAAAGCGATATTCTCTAATTCATTGCATTGCTTTGTAAACAGTTTAAATTCTCCCGTAGATAATTATAAATCCGAAAATTGTAATCGTACATATTCTTTACAACAACAAAAATGAAATTCTGAAGAAAAACAAACTTTTCCATGCTTCTATTGGTATGTGAGAACCGTTAGAGCTCTAAATAAATGTTGTGAATTATGATGTTTCTATATCCTTTCAAGAGGATCCTTACAATTGTATTTGGCAGTCAGAGAGTTAATTTGTATATGACTATAAAGATATCGTTATATATACGGACTCCATCGGCTGATAGCTGGCGGGACTGTAGCCAAGAATCACCTGCCCTCCTCTCTCTCTCTCTCGGCCCGACTATTCAATTTGAGTTTACGACCAAGTAATACGTCTGGAGGCGAACGAGTGGACAGAGAGTGGATGCTATAAAATAGATGCGTTCTTTCTCCATCCCCCTAGCTCTGCCGGAAGTCGGCAGAAATACCAATACAAGTAATACAAGTTGTCCAACGTTAAAGACACCTGCATAATTTTGTTTTGTATTAAAATATGTGTGAAGAGATATAGATTTTGATATATATCATTGTTTGTTTTCATGTACAACCAGGTGATACATGCATACATTTTTGGTATGATTAATGTTAGTTGTAGAGTCATATACATGTATATACAACCATGTGGGGTTTTTTTCCAAGAGCATATGTTATATAAACCTCGCGGTATATCTCCTTATTAATGTTGTATCACCCTTAAATATTGACAACAATCACATCTCATTTACAAGATAATACGTTATCGTGAACATTGAGATTTGTTTTTGTTTTGTAGCGTAGGCTTCCGAGTACATGTTCGAGTCCATGATTAATAAAGACATGAACGAGATAGTAGAAAGTTATAACTCTAATCAACCAATACCAAGCTACTTGGCAATGGATTAGCTAATATGATTTATAAAAAATAACATGCGAATTATAATTTGTCCTGCCACATAGCTATTTATACAAAGTCTATTTTTCAAAAGGGGGAGAGTTCAACCCCTTTCACTAAATTGACATATCCGAACATACGATTAATTCGTTATTTAACTTTTGATAATCTACTATTTCCACATATTCATGTCGTGCGCAGTTCTTTTTTTCAGGGTCAGAGTCCAGCAAAATATATTTTAAATAACAAAATTAATCAGAAATCAAAGCAATCGGAAACGACAGGTCAAATCTTCACCCCATTCTCGACCTTTCACTGGAGTTGTATTTAGAAATGTCGTAAAACATTTTAAAGCAAGAACGTAATATATAGAAATATGAAATATAAAAAGCATGTTACCTTGACGACCACGCTCTTAATCACGTGGTATAGGTTCAATCAGCGCAGTAATTAATCATTCATTATAATCAACCATAACAATTATAATCAGCAATCATACACAACAAAGTGTGTTACACCCTCCCAATTCTTCAGCCAGTTCCCATGGCAACCATTGATTGGGCATTTTAGCTGAAAGGGGAGCAAATGAGGGATTAAGGACAAACAAAAAACGCCCGAAGCACGTCAAACTTAAGATCCATGACGTGTGCAATGCGAGGCTATTACATCGTGTGTGGTATAGTAGTGAGTTGTTCAGGTCACGTGACCGAGTATGGACGGCGCCGCGAAATCGCGAATTCGCGCGCGCGCTGGTATAAGAAAGGCGGGAGTATGATCGAAGCGACCATTGCAACAGAACAGAGTATACGTCAAACATCACGAACAACGCGAACAAGAGTGTCAGTTACTACCGTTTCGTGTGTGACTTGTGTTTTACAATTATTAATCGAGACTCGTACAAAGTCAAGAGGAGGGGAAAAAAGAAAGAACGATATAAAAGAATCAAGCACGACATTTGAGTGAATTTTCGGCGGTTTCCGCTCCGGGAGGAAAAACGATCGAGGTTTACAACAGGCATTTTGCCTCGGTAAGTTGATTATTCATTTCTCAGCAAAATCTCTTGTGCTTCTGAAATATACTTTTAATAACAATATCAAAGCTCGTCGGTCAATAATTTAATGTTAGTTGAAGTTGTAAATTGTTTATATAAATATCAAAGTAATCTATTAGCTACATAACAATTATTTCCAAAGTGATATTTAGGAATTCAATCTTAATCATATACCAACATCATTGATAGATTCATCTGAATAATGTGCGATAGATTCGTTAAAAAAGTTGGTAAAGTTGGAAATTGATGTGGGATTGAATCACGTACTGTCTATTGATTTTGACTACACTTGAAAATAATTCCAGGAAAGCTTTTGAAGTATAAATATTGTTATAACTAGGAAGACTTTTTAACAATAAAAAGCCATTCCGTTTTCTCTTAATATAAGCCAAACAACAAGGGCAAGAGAAATGTGAAAGCTCCAAGTGATTTGTGCAAACATCAATTTCTCCGATTATCTCGGATGTGAAATGTTTTATAAATCAATTATTTTGAATTCTAGAATATAAAATTAATCCTGTAGGTCTATGATGTTAAGCCAGTTCAATGAGGAGCTTCAAACGAGCCTCTTTCGACGTTTTGGTAAATGCCACACATAATAGCTAATTCATATCGGATTAATAACAAAAATATTTTTATAAATCAATAGATTAGACAATAAAAATGTATTCGACACAATTTGTTAATAATTATTGCACTTGAAATGCGAGTGCCCTTTTGCCCTTTGATCTTTCCAGCATTAAGCCTAACGTTCCACTTTGCATGATTAGTCCCATTTATTCCGAATATTACCAAAATAATGACGATAGGCATGTACAAATAAACTACTAAACTGTAGGGTTTATTTACAGCGCAAATCCGTTAAGTGCTCGGGTATTTGATTAAACTATCTGTGATAACATTTTGTTTGATCAATCTCGCCGGTGATCGTAAACGATTTATGATTAAAGGTATTTTTATGTCGAAATCGGCAAAGGTTAAATTCAGTTTAAAAACTGTTGATTTCGAAGGTGAAAAGTAAGTTATAGTACAAAATGTGTAATAACGTTTTGTTTAATGTTTTTCCCCCAACATATTCAGGTTTGCTTAATGCTGTGATAAATTCTTGCAATAGAAAATGTAATCTTTATACGCAGCATTTATTGGAAATGATAGATTTACTTTCGTTAAATATCCACATTTAGAGGAAAACCAGATTGTCAAGCACAATGTGGGACAGCATTGAATTCGAACAATTCTTGAGGCTGACTAACTTTTTTTTAAACACAGTATTTTGAAATTAAATAATGCCAAAATATATGGCTAACTAGAGGCGTATTCAATTGGCCAAATTTAAAATACTTTATCACGGAATTCTAATTAGCAAACGTACTTGAGAACATTTCCCGAAAATCAACAACAACGATGCGTACAAAATAGCTACAGGCTCAAACCAAAAGTACTTTTAAAACGTGAATCAGATTCTATGTTATAAGCTGCTTATTTATGTAAAGAAAAGGAGTTTACCGTAATTTCTGTTGAGCTATACATCAATTTTATATGAATCTTTTCCAAATGTACATTACTATTTTAACAAATCAGTATTTAAAAAAATGTTTTACTAATGCACTGTTGGGTATAAGTTAAATAATGTTATTTGATCGTGGAATAAATGCCTTTAAAGGTTGGTTCTTAACTACATAGTGACCAAGAAAGCTGACATTATCCATATTTATAAATACAAAAATCGAGTAAATTATGTGTATGTTATAACCAATGATGTTTGTTTGAGTTTATTGTAGAAAGTACAGTTCAAAATCTAGAACTGAATATCTCCACTCTATTATAAAGCATGGCCGTCAATTAAATCTCAATCTTTATGTGCTGTGGTGATGATAATTTATGTATGATAAATGAATTAATTGTGTTTATTATACATATCATCTTCAGATGGCTATAATTTAAAGTTAAACAAAAGGTAATGTATGATGTATGGCGATAGAACGAGCAATTAATAGGTTTTTGAGAAATACCCACATCATACAGTCATGTCAAAAGAACATTGTATTTCAGTGGTTAGAACACCCGCCTACTGATCCCGATGTTTCAGGTTCGATTCCTCTGCGAAGCCACCTTTTCTTTGCTCATTCCCATGAACATTATTAACAAAAAGACAAACATTAAGCAAACCAGAAGAAAACAACATACATTTGAGAGTTTAATCTGCATGTTTCTATAAACATAAACAATAACTAATCTGCAAATGTATCAAATCAGTGCTTTTGTAGTAATTTCATTCTCTCTGTGCTTAAACATGTGTGTAATGTGACTCGGGCGTTGACGTGGTCATGTGGGTTGTGTTTTTGGAATAAAAGTGGCTATAAAAGGCAAACATTTATTAATTAGTAATACGAACTTATTTACGATAAAATCAGGCATACTACGTTAATATCGTCTTCGTTATCTGTGTATGCTATGTGACGCGCACATTGACGACGCGAAGTGTTTTTTTAATTGGTAAAATAAAGGTGTTTGCAAAACATGTCAAAAAAGTAAGACGAACTAATTAACAATTTAACAAATCAGCTGCGACATCTTGTTTAGGTGTTTAGATAACATAATTATGATTGTAACGCGCGCGTTGATGTGATGTTAATGTGGGTTTCATTCGTAACATTAAGGTGGCGATTCAAGAAAAACATTCCTAAATAGATACCAATACATTCACAATCTTTGAAATCAGTTGCACTATAGGTTAACACGTTAATATCTTGAGTAGATCGCTTTGCAACGTGACGCGTGCATTTACATCCCGATGTTGGATTTATTCCTAAAATAAAGATGTTGATAGAAGGCAAACGTTTGACAAAGAAGGGAGAAAACTTCAAGAAATGCTATGAAATTTGGTAACATGCATAACACAACACCAGGAGCCAAATCATGCTCTTATTCTGGAATTAATCATAATAATACTAATATACTCAATTTATATAGCGCCTAATGCTAGATATTTATACGAAATGAGAACAAAACAGTCAAACCTGTTCTGGCGAGTAACCTTTCTTTTTTAAGTTTAGATTTAAGTTTTGAAAGTATAGCCTACTAGTTTGCTGACCAACGATGAAGCAAATAACTGAATCATGTATCCTTCAATTCACTCAATATATAACATAGAGTATCCAAAAATATAGAAAACAAACCAACACAAATAACAAACAGGCGATCAGACAGACACAAGCCATGCGTTGCTTTCCAAATCACCCCCCCCCCCCCCCCTCCCCCCAAATTCAGAAAGGTCCACTTTTATGTTGGTCTCGGGTCCACTATTTATCGGTCATCTAAACAAGTGGTCTCGGGCAACAATTTATATTGGGCCCCGCCCCCCCCCCCCCCCCCCCCCCCCCCCGCTTACACAACTAAACCTGTGGTCTTGGTCTAGGCCTCGAAAATTGATGGCAACGGACACCCCCGACCCCAACCCCCCGCTTACACGACTCAACCAGTGTTCTCGGTCTCAACCACGATAGTTCTCGGTCCCAATTTGGAAATTACGCACCCCCCCCCCCCCCCCCCCCACCCCCATTTGAAAATCCTGGCTACGGGCCTCTCAACGGTAGAATAATTGGTCTCAGTATACCAAAACAATGTCACAGTTAATTTTCTTTATTGTATGCATGGGTCTCTATACTTAGGATGGGGGCGTTGTACGTTGCCCCGCCCCATGAATAACTCTGAATAAACCCTTATACCCTAAATACGCCACCGGTAAAACTCGGCAATTCTCGCAAATCAAATGATACTCTATCCACCGCTATCAGTGATCTTGCGTAATCGTGCGGAAAATTAAATCGAAAGGGGATCCTATATTATGCCCACTAGCTCCATTAAAGCGTACAAAGGTATTCGATCAATGATATTTCCCGAGGGAATGTAATTTTTTTGCCGTTTTTAGCCAAGTATAGCTTTTGTGCTCAAAATTGCCCTACAGACATCGTGTCATTTGTGGGGACAATATAAAGAAGGAATCGTTTGATAAAAAACATTTTGTGTTATAAATACCGTTTAATTTATGATAGACCCAGATTTATTGACGTTCATCCATTGTTGGTATATGTTGCCAAATTATTTTCGGGAGGATAATTCGGCTTCGCAATTGACTGCAAAATCATGTCAAATGTGTTTATAATGAAATCAACATTTGTCGGTAGGAAATGAGTGAACGATATTCAATGAAGCCTTATTGCCCCAGTTCAAAACTGTGTTAAATACGAACAAAAGAAATCTTGGTAAAATGCACAAACACACTTCATCAATGGATCAGAATCATGTTGAAAAGCGGGATTAATAAATTAAAATGAAAAATTGGGTTAATCATGAATACTTGGTGCTGTTTTATGAACTATAATTGCGTCATTGTTCAATTAATACATGACAGTAATGAAGAGCTTTCAACCAAAAGGCGCTAAATCCACTTTTTCAACTTTCGAGAAAACAGGTTTCTTTGTCCCACTTTGTACACGTGTCTAAGGGAATATGAAAATTGAACTTTCTATATTTTGATTTTGAGTGAGTTATTTGTCGTAAAATGTGGATTCCTAGTCTAGCTACGTAGATTATACATGTAGATATATCGTTAACTCAATTTTTATGGAAAGTAGATTTAGCGCCTTTTAGAAGTGAGCTCTGCATGTAGTGATACATAATCATGACAAGTAAAACATTCATTTGATAGAGTGGTATTAGTCGAATATTGTATTTACGATTGACTGCATGCGTTAGTTTTCAAATTGAACATAATAGTACAATGGGAGAGGGACACTACATAACATGATTATGTTTGATGATGAAGTATGTTTTACTAACTTAAAACATCACAAATAACCTTTAAATCTACCCTGACCACCAATTATACTAAAACTATACACATTGTACACATACATTATGGATACATGGGTCAAATATTTTCGACACGGGCTAATTATATTTAAAAAATCAGGGCATTTTAAAATTAAATCTTCAAAATCATATTCGGCCAATTTGACACGAATCCGGCGCGTTTTAAAAACTAAATTAAAGGTATTTTCAAATACCTCCAAATAAAACAAAATATATAGATACGTATGAGCAATATCTCAAAAAGAACCAGTACTCAAATACCACTTTAATACTGTATCTGTATAATGTCTTCTTTTTGGCGATAGTTGTTTGAAAATGACTTCAATCAAAGTTGACATTTCGCCAGACCACCGTTGGCCGCGTTTCGGGAGCCCCTATAATCACAGCGTGTGTATGTACACATAGTACCAATATGTCATGTAAACCATCGATGACATTTTGAGTTGAAAAGGGTCAAGAAAATCTCGAATTCCGAATTTAGCTGCTATCAAGGTTATTACTTCACTTGCACGTGCGGTTAAGTTAGAATTTGATGTTATTATTTCACCACGATAACAAAAAGCCCTGCTTTATTAAACCGGAGCTGCTTTTCAGCATGGCAAAGCGTTACAGAATGAATACTTCAAACAGCATAAACATTACAAAGTGTGTGTTTGTGTGTGTGTGTGTGTGTGTGTGTGTGTGTGTGTGTGTGTGTGTGTGTGTGTGTGTGTGTGTGTGTGTGTGTGTGCGTGTGTGTGTGTGTGTGTGTGTGTATGTGTGTGTGGGTGTGTGTGTGTGTGTGTGTGTGTGTGCGTGCCCATAAGACGAGATTTTTAGTCTGATGTTTAAGTCATGATCATGCTCATGATTTGAAATTTGAATGCAATTTCCTGCTGTTTGAAATAATGCTCATGTATTTAAGCGTGTTCAATCATATTTATGCGGAATTAAGTTATCGTTCATTATTTTAAAACCGTAGAGAAATCTGCCTTTAAAAGATTAGAAGGAAAAAAATGAATGTAGTTTTCTGATTGTTTATTAGTTGGGTGTTACTGAAATGCTCATGTATGTATGTGTTTTCTTGGTGTTAATGTATTGTTTATAATCTATCAACTGCGGAGAAAACTACCATTGAACTTGTTGACGAGGAAGATTCAAATATTAGTTATCCGTATTAATGTAGATCATACGGATGTTAATTGATATTAATGACTTTTAAACCCATTTTAAATCACTATAATTCGCTGAAATTGGAAATGTATTCCTGAAAATCTCTGGACATGGTGACAAACAAATTTGTCTTCTACCGTTCCATCATCGCTGTATAAAATTCTTTCCTTGAAAGGCTTTGTAATTCAGCTGATTTTATGAGCTATATACAGGAGTGGTACATAATATATATACTTCCCCGAACGTGCTTACGGCTTAGTTGGTAGATAGTTATAACAAATTAAAGGGGTTATTTTACGCAGGTTATAACCAATTGACACATTTTTCATATTTCATGAATTTAAAGTAAAGTATTAATTATATAAACAAGGGTAGACGAGTCCTTGTCACATGTTAAAAAATACCCCGAAGGCTTTAATACAGCGATGTTATTTACATTCACTTCCTGCTGTTATTGCTGTTTTTTATAAAATGCAAACAAAAAAAATCACGTGAGCTCAACGCGCTTGTTATTTATTCAGCGTGCAACGACTTTGATTAACTTATTCATTTTCAATCTTTTTATTTATATTTGGCATTAAATCTCATAAGCTGATAATGGTAGAAAATTCCACCCGAAATTGACGTTTTATGAGATCGATTTTCAATCAAAAATAGCAGGCTCTTGGCATTCGAACACGTTAGAGATGAGATTGGTAGGAACTAAAAAAGGATAATGTAATAAACATCTAATAAGTATTCGGTTTTGCCATAAATGCGTCACACTTGAACATGTTGAAAAATGGTAGTGCTAATGGATGTTCATTGATCTATCGTTTTTGTCTATTTTTATTTTGTTTTTCGTTCGCATTCGCACATTCTGTAATGAAGTTAATGAACTCAATAACAAACACAAGATTCAATGTACGAATTCGTAATGGTTTTTCCAACCTCGAAACGGGCTATAAATTGCGTTCATTAATAGAACGCGGGTGTTTATTTGTATATTCTTCTGTAAAACATAGTAATTTTCATCGATTAAGAGTCAATCTATTTGAAATTGAAATTGAAGTTGACATTGAAAATGTATTCACCATTCCATTAAAAACATTAAAAGGTAAATTAACAAGAAAGCAGAGCAACAAAAGGTACAATTGTGACGAAATACAAAAAACAATGTAACAAAATTAAAAGTACAGTATACGTTTAACTATGGGAATGGATGGACCTTCTAAAAGCAGGAAAATTAACTTAGAAACAGAAGCTCCATTCCGAAGAGATTTCTAAATATACTCATCTTCTGCGAATTCAGTCGCTTTTGTTATGTCACTGCAAATTTGAAGAATATTGTTGAAGTAAACAAAACGTCCTCATTCGTCAATGCGATATATTTGCGGTTGTATCTGCTGAAGAAAAAAAAAGTATTACGTGATACTAGTAATCAAGGTTTTATAATAACTTAACCTTGATATATAATGAGAGAAGCATGATTTGAAAGGTAATTGTTGTGTGTTATATAATGGCGAAAGTGGCGTTGATTGCGATTTGTAACCATGGTAACAACATTATGTACATTCTTATCTCTGTTAATATATTAAGTTTTCTTTGTGAAATACAATTCAATTCAATTTCAATCGTTTGTTCAAATACGAACGTATAGTACCTATTTTCAGCTTCTATTATGCTAAACTATAATCGGTTAGGTCAACACACTTCTTTCCAAAATAATGTTATATGAGTTTATACTCATAAGGGCCTATTTTACAACCAAAAAACACCCAGGGCCCGTATTTCTGAAACGACTTTGGATAAACAAACAAAAATTAAGGCTAAGGAAACTGTACACATCTTACAAATCTTATAGTCACTAATTTAGTAACGGTTGTATAACCTGTATATTTGGCACCTAAAATGGTCTCGTCTTGCATGCTTAGTCCCACACATCTCAAACTGACAAGGAATGGAACTTAGCTAGATTTTTTTTGTTTAAACAAAAATAAAAAATGACGTTGCCATGCTCAATCTAGATGAGGAGAGTAGACAAATAATAAAGAGCTTTTTTTTTATAAAGGTGAAGACAGTCCTTGATTTATAATAGCAAATATAACTTATGTCTGAATTTATTTGCCTCACGGAATGGCTGGAAACTCAACCATCAACCATTTCAACAGGGAAATTTTATTAATCACCCCTTCCCCCCCTCCCCATCCCCACCCCCCACCTTTACTCCTTCCCAGTGGCGTAGCTACGAGGGGAGGGGGCTCGGGAGTCGCGTGCCTTCCATGACAAGAACAATCTAAAAAGATACAAGGGAAATCCGTACCGAAAATAGATATATAAGGGTGTGCCCCCAATAATTCTCGCATCCCCAATCAGTCCGAGCACGCTACGCCATTGCTCCCGCCCACTTGATATACGTCAACTAATTTGGTTCCATTCATAATCGAAGAATGCGAGCTGATGAGCGGAATGAGTAGATGATTTCACCCATTCATCTGTCTAGTAATATACAGGGAAACATAACAAGGTTACAGCCATAGTGAAAGTGGGTTATGCAAATTACATAGTGGGTCAAGAAATGTTTTAATAAGATAACTCGGTCTAGCTGGCCATCCACATTATGGTGATTACAAAGCGTGATGTAATGGGGTAGATATCATTGTGTGAACAACAATTCTTGTATAGATTTTAAAAGTTGATCATCATTTCGTTATCATTATGAAATTCGTTTCTAACATATTTTCGTAACACATATTGCTGCCCGGAGACATATATGACACATATAATCGCGATTATCATGGGCATAGTGTTGGAAGCATTGAAATATGACTACAATGCATTCTCTTTGGTTGCAACTTGCGTAGTTATCTTACGCACCATCTCAACTCCCCCGGGGGCATGCTAGCCGCGATAAACCAGATTATTGATATTGAAAAGGAACAATTTAGAACAGAATAACATCGAAAAGAGATAGGGTGACGTTCGCTATCGAATCTATACATCAATACAATTGCTCTGAGCATTGAAATGTAGCATTTTCTCTTTCACAATTATTTCACAAGTTTAATATTTCTACATCATGACTTTGTTGAAAAGAGATGCATCCTTGCCCGTACAGTGTTCTTGTTTATCTTTTTTTCTTTTCTTGGCAATTTCAAAATAGACCAACTGATCTAGAAATCATAGTTGCTTATAACATCAATAACGTGTGTAAGTAGAATATTGCCCGAAGGGGATCTAGTAACTTTGTTGAATCAATTCACCCGAGATAGGAGCATGACTGACCAATGATACAGTAAAACCTGTGTATAGTGACCACCCAACGGAAACAAGAAGAGTGGCCACTGTAGACAGATGACCTCTAAAACAGGTTCCGTTACATTTTTGTCCTGCTATGGATCACTTTTGGTGGCCACTGTAGGCAAGTTGGCTGCTATAATCAGGTGGCCGCTAAAACAGGTCTGACTGTATTTTTATTGAATCTAAGTATGATATTTACTGAACTATGTAAAGAAAACAAATCATGTATTTTATTACAGCTATGACTTTATATTGGCATCAACACATAGCGAATTTCAATTACTGGACAAAATAAATGTATAAATGTACAACAAATATTAATTCTTGAATCGGTCTTTAACCAGGCCCCATATTCATGAAACCCCGCTAGCTTAGTTCCTTGCTAAGTGTATTCTAATTATGCAGTTTATTGAGCAACAAACAGTTTTCCTAGTCCCCAACTAGGGTTAGCTAGGTAAGCCTTAGGTTCCCACTAATTTGAACTAAGCTAGCTACTAAAAGATCTTGTGTTTAATTCAGAGTCAGGTCATCCCAAATACCAAAGTACTAAGCTAGCAGACTTTCATGAATATGGACCCAAACTATGACGTTTAAGTTGTTTATCCATTCGGGGAGGACATCCGTTTGGGCGACTAAACTCTTAAATTGCCAAAGCTTCATATTTGCACAATGAATCCAAGAATATAGCCATTATAGAGATGTATCTTCATTGGGTTTAGGAGTATAAGACTTCAAGGTTTGGAAGTATTGACGTTTGACGTTGGTCAAAACCCATTTTACAAATTATAATACACCCTAGTCATTTTCTAGCTCTTTGTGCTTTCTCACAAAATATTGTTCAGAAAAATGGACTTATTTTCTACGAAAACTTTCCGTAAACATGAAGGATTATGGATATTAGAATGGATGTAAAAGAGTTTCCAAACGACGACCCGAGATGGAAGTTCAACATAAAGTGGAAGTCGTAAAACGCGCGCAAATACGTCTATTTCTAAAACTTACCAATCATACTCTTAACAGATCAAACGAAATGTGACTTTGTTTTTGTTTCCCGCTCCCCATCCCTATTACGCCAAGTTCCGCGTCACTGAAAGCTACAGAAAAATTACTCTTTATTGAAAATATTTGCTGAATTCGCGAGTAAATATCCCCATTCTGCCATTGTCTTGTTATATGCATGCGACATAAGTAGCTTTAAGAATAATAATGCACATTTTGTTTTGTATTAACGGTAGAAAGCATTCAATTCAGATGTTTTCAATCAGTTGGTGACGTCAATATATAAAACTAAACCATCACGGAAGTAAGACCGTGAACCCCTGTCAAGCATTAACTCTTAGACTGTCACTGACGTGGCTGTGAACCATACTATGCAATGCATGCAAAATATACACAGAGCTGTAAATACACTTGGCAAGCTACCGGTTAAACGTGGGTGACCGCTAGTGTTTCTAATTCGAGCATACTTGCATCATACATTTTTGTTGTTATTTCAGTCATTAATTGAGAATTATCTTACTTTATTATGAAAAGTATCAATTATGAT
Organism: Echinarachnius parma; assembly: GCA_037951105.1. NCBI lineage: Eukaryota > Metazoa > Echinodermata > Echinoidea > Clypeasteroida > Echinarachniidae > Echinarachnius > Echinarachnius parma. Next base: position 173,104 of record JBAMJV010002012.1, on the reverse strand, counting down.
TATATATAAGCTGTTGTTTTTTTTTAGCACAAGTGTACTACATTCTAATATTAATGCTGGCCTTGGTTACGGATTATACGCTTTTGGTATTTCCTTTTTACCGATATGTTTTGGTCAATATACTTATTTCACCCGTTTGTACTTTCGTAAACAAATGCATATAAATACATCAATTGTATGTATTTCATTTCATTCCATGTTGTATGCGTGTATAATATACAATATAAAGTCATTAAATAATACTTTTAGAATTACAAGTAACCATTGAGAGTACAATAAATTTTGTATAACACAATTCACTTGATAAATTATAACGTGCCTTGTTTTATTCAACCACCTTGTGGTATTCAGGACAGGTGAAGGGTTTGTCTAATTGTTTGCCTTATTAATTATACCAACAACAATTATAAGGATGTTGCAGTATCGCTATGATATGACACCTCATGTTTGATCAAACCTTTTCATATTTGGGCAAAACCTTTACATAATCCGGGAAAACCTTTACACATTGAATTGGAGAAAAACTTTTGCATATTCGGGCAGCACATTAAATTATATGTAATCGGGCAAAATCTTCACATATGGGAGCTAAACCTTTACACTTTCGGACAAATTCTGTACATAATCGGGCAAACCTTTTCATATTCGGGCAAAACCTTTATATTCAATGTAAGCGGGCAAAAACTTGACCTGTTCGAGCAAAACTTTTACTTATTCGGACAAAACCTTAACATTAGGGAAAATTAACCCATTTTCGGGTGAATTTCCCCCTCCCACACCCCCACTCAAAATCAGCTCTTTCTGTTGTCGTAGATGAAAAAGACGGGAATGATGTTTTATTATTAAAAGAAACGAAATCAGTCGTGACCACCCCCCCCCCCCCCCCTCCCCCCGTGAGCTTAGCTGCGCCATCCCATTTCTCTAATCACTTTTTGTTTACGGTTTATGTGGTGCAACGTAATATGAAGATTAAAAGGACGTTTTTAAAATGGACAGGGAGAATAAGTCTTTGGCATGTAGTATTTTGTGTTGACTATTCATATACAGGAATGATGGGAATAATGTGATAAGGACGATCGACCCCAGTTCTGACCATGCCGCCCCCCCCCCCCCCCCCGAGCTTAGCTGCTCCATCCCATTCACTGATCACTTTCTTACGGTTTATGTGGTGCATCGTATTATGAAGATTAAAAGGATGTTTTTAAAAAGGACAGGAAGAATAAGTCTTTGGCATGTACTAGAGATGTTTGTACTATTCGTACGTTCATAAATACATACTCTCATCCCCAAGCAATTACCTTAAAAGCCTACTTACCAACCACAAACTATACAACGGAGGGTACAGTATCGTAGCGCCAGGGGGTATGGGGAGGGGGGGGGGGGGGAACTAGTCCGAAAAATCAGCCAATGTTTCGAGGGTTCTTTGACGATTTTTTTCTTTCTTATCCGTTCATAACGAGGTGGATTTTTCTGTCTAGGGGGTCACGTGCCCCAAATAATTCTCCCCCAACAATAACAAGACACGAGAGAAAAATCCTTGAAAATATAAAGAAATACATAGAGTGCCCCGAATTTCAGTCTGGCCCCAATGGGTCCGACTATGCTATGCCGCTGCAACAACAAAATAAAAACCTCGAGAAAGATGAAGAGCATTTATTGTACTTCATTTTTGTCTATATCTGGGAAGAATGTCACTTAACTAAACAAGAACATCTCTGCTGTGCTGTGTGTCGTTTTCTTTCAAATACAAATTATGATACGCTATTATATGCTTTCAGTAATCCTAATAAAAAAACGCACAGTTCCTTAATAAACGTCAAATTCTCATGTTTGTGTTAATTAAAACAAATATAAAAACCGCATGAGAGATTTCTCGATTTTTCGATTATTTAGAATATGAAGGATTTGTTTAGTAGGAATTTTAATTAACGATGAAATTGAAATCCACCAAAAATGCCTTACTTATACGAATGCAGTAAAATAAATTATTTGTAACAATTTTCTCATTCGTATAAACAGTCCGATTTCGATTAATATATGCAAATATTTATATTACAGCGAGGCACTCCATAACTCATGTGAAATGTTTTCATAGATACTTTGTGATTGTAGTTGAAATATGGTTGTATAGTATTAAGGTTGTATAGTTTAGTTGTAAAACATTTTTTTGACGAAATGGAGCGATAAATTGTAAGTTGTCTCGAGAAGACAGAATAAAAGGTGATTGATGTTTTACAAGCACTCGAATTCAAATAAACACACAGATAGTAAAGCATGCACTTACCGAATGATAAGACAGTGTAGAGCAGATAGTGGATTTGATCGAAAAATTCGTCGTCTGCTGTGAGCCCATGATACCCTGTCAGCTTAGTTTCATGTTTGGACAACTTTGTAGATAATAGTGTATATAGATAATAGATAATAACTGAGTATGCAACAAGTGACCCTTTTAGTTGCTAACTAGGGTTTATGTTGTAAGCAACAGAGTCAAACCCAGAGAACCATAGTTGGCGACTATAGGAAAACTATGCGTTGTTTTGTTTTTCTTCGCTCTGTCATGCAAAACAGATATTGCCAAAATAGTCATGAAGTTCTCGTTGTTGTGTATAAACTCATATAAACCTTTTTCTTATACATTTTTGCGATTAACCTACTGAAACCGGAGTTAAGTAAAGTGCACTTGATGTTTCAGGCACTAAGGTCACAATAGTGGGTTACGATATGCTATTGTGTTCTCCGCCTCCCACGTCATTTCACCACGAGAAGTGGAAGAAATGGCCGCCTCCTGTGGGTATTGAAAGCAGACGACAGTGGTCCATACAATATTGATTATTTTTGTAATCGGGAATATTCAAGAGGAAATAAGAGACTAGCAATGACATGAGTTATGCTCTCAACACATCCAGTAAGTCAAAAGAATAGGTTTTCCATCGGGATTGACGTGTGTACGTTTTCCTAGATAGGTTGGTTGCCTCGATCCTGTCCAAACATCATGTACTTTCCGTTTGTAAATTAAAAGTAACAAGTTGTATTTTGTTCTTTTTTCCCCCTCCCAACCTGAAGAACCAGTTTATGGTCCTCATTCCTATTCAACCCCCCTCTTCCTTTTCCCTAAAACTAAAAGATATTTATTTTGACGTTTTCCGACCTCGCGTCAACTCATTGCCCACTTATTTCAAGCAATTTAGCCAGCTCTACCTTAAAGGGATCTAGTATTCTTTGTTGACATGTGCAAAAAGTGATGAATGGTTGATGGAATGTATATTGTTGTTATCTCATATGTCCACAGGGTATTGTGTGAAAAATTCAGGTCAAAATAATGGACATTGTATGGCCAAGTAATGAGCGAAAATGCAAAGTGATATTCAGTAACTCACTGCACTCACTTTGTACACGGAAGAAAAACTCACCCGGAGTTTTTCTTATCTGAATACTTCAATCATACATATCTTTGTAACGAAAGGGAAATTTGAAAAACCGAAACCTGTCCCCTGATTTTATTGTTAATACGAATACAACAAGGTATAAGGGAACCGCTAGAATTAAAACTTTATTTTTATAACCCTTTAAAGTCATCCATTAACTTTATAACATCTTCAATACGTGATGTTTGATACTTCACTCATGTACCAATATTATCGTAAGATTCTTGTAAATGATGTGTGACAGTTTCATCGAAAAGGAACACTGTTTACCTAGCGAAAAGGTGATACTATTGATGTAAGGCTGTATAACCTACTGCCCATTGGTTTTGGCTACAATCGATAACCGTTCCGGAACACTTTCAATTCAATTATATATATTTCCATAATCTGGGAGACATTCGACAAATGAAGACACATCCCCTCCTTCATTACCTTAAGCCAACAACGTGTACAAGAGACTGTGGACGATACAAGTGATTTTGGTTTAATTTGATTTTGGGATCTTGTCAAAGTCCTGTATCGCTTTGGAAAAGCCAACAAAATAAATAACCAAATTCCGCTTTCACGATGTAATGTAAAAGGTTCACTCTTAAGTATACATAATTCCTAATGAATGATATCCAGATATGTATACTTGGAATTGTACTCTATGCATTATTTGGGAAGAGGTTAAGTTTGTATATTGAATGAGTTTTTTTTTATTATCGCGGAGGAAAACAAAACCCGCACTCTTTCCTACAACAGAGAGGTAACTTTGAAGTAAGTCATTTGTAATTGTAGGCGTTCTTGGAGACATTCCAAGAATTGTATTATTGATTTCCCGAAATTGTCACGGTGCTTTAAATCAATAAAATGCACGATTTGCGACGACCGAGTTTATTCACCTTTGAGCGTTTGTACAAAATGACGCGCGCGAAAGATCGGAGCCACGGCACACAAGTCATGTTCCAATTCGACGATGTACAACTTTTCAAGAATGTTTTGGTAACCGTATTAAATTAGTCGCTGATGAAAGCGTTCATCGAATTCTATGACTATGTCTTAATATTAACTCCTAGCTCATCCAATACAAATTCATAACACCACACGATCTTCAATAAGAAAAATATTATTTGTTTTGATTACATTACAAACAGGTGTTTTCTTTTTTCAGCACTGAGCGTTGTACTGTTGACGCGGATATCGATTTTCTTTTTAGCGTGCAAAACCATGATAGAACCTTTAACAAGACCTTCCTTCAATTGAACACACCCAATAACATGTTCCAATTTAATTTGGTGATGTACATCAGAAAATGTGTCACGAACGCATTAAGCGCATTAAGTTATTCGCGGATGACATGTTTAGACTCGCGAAGTAACATTGATCAATCTTCTAACAGAGATCGACGTTTGTTGATACTAAATGCCCCTCATAAATGTAAGCCTTCCTCGCTGATTTGTAACAATTTCGCGAGTCCTAATGACATGGTCCTTATATCAAAGTCGTTGCATATAAAAACTGAAAAGGGTGCAATGTAAATGCATTTGTACAATTATTGTAAATCAGATCATGTGACTAAATGCGCAAATCTGATTAATTGAAATGCGCAAATTTTCTGACTTACAATTAATTGTAACTCACAATCGATCGAATCTCTTTCTGCAACTCGGCCCAGGTGTAGTAAATGGGTACCTATCAGGAATTTATTCCGTAAAACGCTTGCTTGATGCGCTTCATCAGGGCAGTTCGGCAAATGCCAGTGTAAAACATTGGTAATTGGAGTCCGTTTCAGATTCACCCTCCGATGAAACGAATGACCCGATACACCTAAACCAATGGAAGATGTTAATGACTTTAATGAATCGCACTATTTCAGGACTACTATCGCGAATTTTCATCAGATGTGTCTTGTCTGAGTTTATGTGGTTACCTTAATTACATTTCTATGGGCATTGTTTGTGTACAGTTTGGCGTAGCGCTCTGAATTTAGCACGATACGGTTAATTGTCGCCTAATTTGTACTCGAGTGGGTTTAATTAACACCATTTTATTGACGCAGACGGCAATCGATGTACTTTGATTTCGTGTCATTGCAGTTTCACATCTTCTTCTAACTCGAGTGTTTTTATTAGCACCTTTCGTTTTGTTCCAGACTTACGCTAACATTTGCAAAATAACAATCAATGTACTTTTGTTTATTTTTTCTCATTGCAGTTTCACATCCAGCAACCAAAAACACACACACACACAATCACCATGCGAAGCCTGAGTTTAGCCCTCCTCCTCATCGCCTGCCTTGCCGCCATCATCTCCAGGGAGTCGCTAGTCCACGGAGTCCCGCGGATGAGGCCCCCTCTCATGCAAGGAGGACTGCCGTTCGGGAAGAGGGGGTACGCACCGGTCATCGACAACACCCAACAGTGTTTCCTCCGAGCCTTGAGCGACGAAACGGCCAGCAAAGAGCTCCTGAGTTTGATCGAGGCGTGGTACAGGATGAAAATCGAGGACGGACTTAGCTGCGTCAATGAATTATCGGCGTTCGACAACGCAAACGCATAATGGGTTAGTATTTGACATATTTGAGTGGGAGTATGTGTTATCCCACCCCCATCCCCGGGACACTAGTCTGAAATAAACGCCTCCAAATACTGTAGTTGTTTTCTTTGATGAATACTACTTTTCCACCCCGTCGAGGGGGTCAGGTAGACTAAGCCATTGGTTGTGTTAAAGAATTATCGGCGTTCGACATCGCGGATGCGTAATTGGTTAGTATGTCAGTGGGTCAATGAATTGTGTAAGCCCCATCCCAGTGACCAAGGGTACTAGTCAGATAATTCCGCCTCCAAATTGTTGTTTTTTTTAATTTTTTTTTATAAATGTTACTTTTTCATACCGTCGCATATAGCGGAGGGGTCAGTGAGGCCAGACGCGGTCGTATAATAGGAACACTCTTGGATTATAGTGAAACGCGCCAATTGACGTCACTCATATTAGTTCATAGACTGCGTTATTTTATTCAACGGGACTAATTTGAGCTATACAAAGTTAATGGTTTGGGTTATTGTGGGTAAGCATGGGAGGAATATACATGAGTTGGTTATAATTCTGTACATACTAATAAACTAGGTTCGACTTATATATCGCCTAATATGATACAATATCGTCAGTCTCTAAAAACGCTGTACATACCCCAGTCATAAGATACGATACCAGCCTACACACATCATGATTGTGTGCTCCTTATCCACTTCCTGGGGAGCATTATATAGTAGCTGTTTGACACTTCGTGATAACACAGACGCATAGTCACGGTGCTTGAGTTTATAGTATTAGACATGGATTATGGGGTTTTATACACATTGTGTGCACCATATCCACTCCCTGGGGAGTATTATAAAGTAGAAGTTTGAACTCGTGATAACACAGACGTATATTCATGATGCGTGGGTTTACAGTACTTGACAGCGGTTCCGGGCGTTCGATACCTCAATGGTATTCGACACTCCTCCTGGGTGATAGGTTTAATCAACTGATATCTTTTCGCACGATGTGTTCACCTCTAGGTGTGAAGAAAAAGAAATATAGTAAGCCTGAACATCCCTCGTCCCTTGCGCTCTTCGACCTGAGTTTGTTACCTCTGCCGTTGCCACAGGGGCAAACTTGCACCCTCTACAATGTAAAATGCCTATATTGAGCTTTGATGCATCGGGCATTTAAAGGTTAATACTATGAGTGTTATTACACGGGTCACACGCAAATGTCGCTATTGACAGTTTTTGTCAGAGGTGTCAGAGCTTACCTAAAAATAAAATATTCTTCTGACAATTAAAAATTGCCAGGAATGAAACTGAGAACCGAATAATGCGCGGTTCCAAAACGAGGGGTAACATGACTTTTCCGACCCCTTCCCTGGCAAAAATAAATATTGCATGACATTTCTTTTTAGTATGCCGTGGATATCATTTCCGTTTTTGTTATATAATGTTCATAAAGTATTACTGATAAAAAAAAAACTGTCCATGGCATATTTGCACATGTATTTGTATCAAAAAATTATTCATTTCTTTGATAGGACGCTGTACCTCGCAGTGATGCGATTTCTCTTGTTGTTGATGAAAACAAAATACTAGTAAGAGATATACGAATGCAGTTTTCTTCCTGTATTGGTTGGTGTCTTGAGAAAGGCTACCGGGTCACCAACGTGCAATCGCCTTAAAGGGTCAACGCTGTGAAACTATTTATATTACATTGGACAATTCAAAACTGAATGAAATCCTTAAATTGGCATCGCTTTGTGGTTTTTTTAACCGCTGATATTAATTTGTTTTCAAATTGGCAACTTAACTAAAACTAAGGCGTAATATGCCTCAATTAAAATTATGAAAACGAAAAGACCTGCCCTTATCCCCTAGGTATTTTCTGAACTTTCTTAGTAAAGGTGGATAGCCTAACCCCCTTAGGCTATCCTAAGGTGATGAAACATGAACAGAAGGTTCATGAGAAGTCACGTGACTATGCAATCCATTCAACACTCTGTGCACATTTAGGAACTAGTCTAACTTACTACTTATGTGAGTATTGTGACTCCAGTCGACCGTGAAACTCAGAGGGATAACATGTGACGAGCTACGGTTTTTTGTTTCACACCTGTCTTACTTACATGATTCTAAAAAGGGTTCATAACCGGATAACATGTTTCTGATTTGTGTTAGTATTGTGACGTCAGTCATGACCATCGACCATGGCACTCGGAGGGTCAGCATGTGAACAGTTTCGGTATTACCATTTGGGGTTTATTGCACACCTGTCTTACCTACATGATTCTTAAAGGGTTCATATTTACCCGCTAGCATGTTTCTGATTTTGTGAGTATTGTGACGTCAGTCATGACAGTCGACCAGTGCAGTGCACTCAGCGGGTTAGCATGTAACAAGCTATATACTAGTAACCATTTGGAGTTACAGGCTATATAGCACACCTGTCTTATTTATATAATCATAAAAGGGTTCATATAACCCGCTAGCACTTTTCCGATTTCGTGAGTATCGTGACGTCAGTCATGGCAGTCGACCATGGCACGCAGAGGGTTAGCATGTGACAAGCTTTATATTAGTAACCATAGGCTTATTTATATAATCCTGAAAGGGTTTATGCCCCGCTAGTATGCGGATCGACTAAATACAAGTCGCCTGAAGGAATCAAAGTACACGGACGCCCACTAATCGACAAAATAAGCATACACGTACATACGAACATAAATGTCACTCCTATCGTATTGCGAATTTTCATCGCTGGAGGTAGAACTACATATTTTAAGATACATGAGTTATTTAAATCATGTCATATAAAGTATGGGGAAGAACTTTTTGTCCTCTTACAATAAAATGTCAGGATACTTTTCTCATTTCCATGCAATTTTTACCAAGATTAAAGAACATGGCACCTCCATAAAAAAAATGCATAATACAGACATTATATGAGCATTATTTCCTATTTGATATTTAAGAACACGAATATTTAAACATGCAGTCCTTTAGGCAATTCCAGTGAGGCTGCGCAATCGGTATAAGTAATATCAAAACGACCCTTCCCCATTAAATAAATAAATATGTACGATGTGGATATGTTGTTACGATATTGGTACTAAGTGCGTGTGCCCTTTAACAAAGAGGTCATACATTTGATTCCTATCCGTGGCCTGCATCTGTGCCCTTTACATATAGGGCGATATTTAATCCACATGGCTACTCTCGACCAACATGACCACAGGGTGTGAATAAAATACCTGGTCAGGTGTGAAAAAAGCAGATGCACCTTTCGCGGTTCTAGGTTTGCGGCTCTCAGTATAATTATGAGTTAAACATGTGCAAACAAATACATGACCGAGCGATGTAGATAAGTTCCTAGTCAGGTGTGAAAAAAGCAGATGTGCATTGGCAATTTTATTTTGCAGCGGCTCGACAAAGTAAGTTCCACGGGGAGTTAAAACTGAGCCGATGTGTTTTCCAGTGTTCGTACAATGACACCGCGCGTCTGATTTAAGAGTCCGTACCACCTTTAAAGGGGTATTCCGGGCCTGAAAAAAACATTCGTTATTTGAATAAGCAGAATAAGAGGCATAATTGGTGGAAATTTGATCAAAATCGGACAAGAAACACGGGAGTTATACCTATTTGAACATCATGTAGTAATGAGCGATCGTTTCAAAATTGCCGCCATATGCAACATCATTGACGAGCAACTCGCCATGGCTTTAGTACATGAAAATACACTTATTTCTCATTTTCGTTGCTACAAATTAATTTTTCTCTGCTTGTTTTCACGAATTCATATAGAATATCGATGGGCCAACCTCTTTGGAATTTGTAAGCTCATAAATTTGCTTTGTTATGAAGAAAATTAAAATTTTGTAAAATTTCCATGTAGAAATCAAAATGGCTGCAGCTCGCAAGTGACGTCACAATCGATCGCAATTGCGATCGATACTAAAAATCGGAGCAAAGTTCATCCTGTCATAACTTTTTAATTGCTCTACCGTTTTGGCTCAGATTTTCGATCAAGATTCTTCATATTCACTTCATTTTATAGCAAACATCACATTTCTGGGGTGGAATTCCCCTTTAAACGCACTGAGTTATACCAGAGGGCTATTAGTCCCCTTCTGTAAATTGCACTACTTACACTTCAGTAGTAGACACTTCAGTAGTAGTAGCATTGGGCTCTTGAAAATGAGATAGGGGCCACTCAATGTGTCTGAAACGCGGGAATATGATTTTGTACATGGCGATGTCTGTTTACCGATCTCCGACTCAGTGGTTATGAGCAAAAACTTTTGAAGGGTTTTCAAGGGAACAAAGGTACAGAACCATGGGTATAGGGACATTTTGGAATTTGGGGAATTAAAAACGGGTTGATTAGAGATTTGAAACACATATAAATGAATTTTCACTTCATAAAATGCCTTCTTCTTCTTTTTCTTCTTCTTCTTGTTCTTGTTCTTGTTCTTGTTCTTGTTCTTGATCTTCTTTTTCGTTTCCTTCTTCTTCTCCTTATCCTTCTTTATCTTCTTCTCATTCTCTTCCTCCTCCTGCTCCTGCTCCTCCTCATCCCCCTCCTCATCCTTCGCTTCCTCCTCCACATTCTTCTTCTTCCAATAAAGTGCTGCTCCAAGTTTTAGGATTACGCCAGTAAACTCCGTTCCCGCCAATCCGCCATTGGTTCAACAACCTACCTTACGTGCCTTTATACTCGATAGCTATGGAGGTATTTCGGGAACGTGCGTCTGAGTGCGAACGCTTCTGTGATTACATCCCTGCTACGTACGTCCCGCCACTCAAATCCTCCTCCTCCTCCTCCTCCTCCTCCTCCTCTTCTTCCTCCCATCCTCCTCTTCCTCCCATCCTCATCTTCCCCCTCCTCTTCTTCTCATCCTTCTCGTATTCTACTTACAATAAAGTGATTCTCTCAGCATGTTCAGCTTGAATATTACGCCATTGATCTCTGTCCACGCCACCGGTTCACCAACCTACCATGCGTGCCCACAGACAGCCATGCTAGCTAGTAAAGGGAGGTATTTTGGGAACGTTCGTCTGAGTGCGAACGCATCTGTGATTACATCCCTGCTACGTCCCGCTACTCAACCTGTTCAAGACCCCCTTTTTATACGGGGACTTGGAATCGGATGATGTTTAACTCTCAAAGTACCAAGGTCGACTCCAGTGACAATACTGTAGGGTTTTCCCATCCATCCATTTTAACACTTTTGTCATTCAATTTCATTAATTTGTAATTCAAATTCATCCCGAGGAACCACCAGAGCGGAAATCCTAACTTCAATTTCGTCTTTCGTCGATCAATTTAAAGGGACAGTCCCTCTTTTACAAAACGTTTGAACAGTTTTCAGTTGACGGATGGGGATGAATGTAACACACACAAACAAAATCAGATCGAACAGCCCTGTAATTTAGATTCTACGAATGAAAACGAATGCGTCCCTCCATCAAACTATATATCGGTCAATAAAAGAGTTTAACTGATCATTAGCATAATATTACAACAATATTTTACTTATTCTTGTAAACGTATTGTGAAGTCGACATTTGTAAAGTATGTCACGGAAAAAAAAATCTCAAAAATGAAGAATATGTAATTACATGTAATCAGTTTAAGCGAGGTTTGGTTATTTTGTGTAGTGTGCGGTCATGCTATTATTATTTGTGTGCGGGTCACGTAGCTAGCGCGGGTCACGTAGGGGTCACACATAGCGTTGTGGTACTTCGTGGAATCCATGTACGAACTTCCTCACTGGGTGAATACACGTATAATGCACAATTAACCGTTGGACGATGGTTTATTAGTTTTAGGTCTATAACTCCACGAAAAAGAGATTTCAAGCCCTAATTTTTTCAGGCATGCTATTAAATGACATGTTCTTTCATATAAGACAATAAGCTCGTAACTTTTGAAATTTGGCTTGCAAAAGAGGAGCTATTCCTTTAACAAAAAAAGACCAGACAATTTCGTCATTAGTCACACATTTTCGTCAATTGCAAATCAAATTCGTCGGTCACAGTTGCTGAACACATAAAATCGAAAGCAATTTCGTCAATTGGCAATCAATTTCATTAAAACCCTATTCAAATTCGTCCCATGTATTTACGCTGTCATTTTCTGAATTTTATGAAATTGTCCCTTTATATCTAAAATATAGCATAATAAAACAATGAATAACAGGACTCAGTACTATATTTGACCCCTCGTGTGCATTGAGCGTCGTTTGGCTAATATTTAAATATACAATGATACAATGAATATGCATTTTCTGATACCTTTTAATCATTGTAAGACTAAATTATACAGTTCATTGCTTGTGGGTCATCACACAATTCTAAATTGAAAGGGTAAAAAATGTATGTTGTGCATTATAAACAAAAATCTGGACCCAACCTAAATTGTTATATAATATATTGGCACAAATGGAGATATGTTTGTGTTATGTTAGCACGCATTCTTCGTAAACCAAATCCAGTTTTATCACTCAAACCGGCCTTGAATCGTTTAATTTTAGCGGGTCGGCTAGACCTTAATATCAAATTGATTAACTAACCCGAATTATTTAAGATCCCCTTTCATTCCTCCCCCCAAACAATTTTAGAATAAAATGCCGACGCGTTAGTGATATGTTTTTTTTTTCACTTTAAATGTCAGCGCATGATTACTTACTTTAAAAAGGTACAAGTTCAAAAATGGAAGAAGAGAAATTCGGAGAGAGATATATCATTATAAAATAATAAGACGACCTATATTAGAATACACATAATATGAATGGTAATACTTTGGAGGTCATTTAACCCGAAATAACACGGGCTAGCTTTTTATCATGCTTTATAACCAATTTATACAATGCGCATTATAGAAGTATGGAAACGTGAGAGAGGCATTATTAATAATAGCTGTTAAAAGCACCTTAATTCGAATACACATCTAAACGTTAATGATTTTGAGGTCATTTCACCCGGAATAACACAGGCTAGTACTTATCATGCTCTATATACAATATAAACAAGGTAAAGTATAAAAGTATGGACACAAGAGAGAGAGATCAACAATTATACTTGTAAAAAAAATAAACGCAACTTAATTCGAATACACTTCGGAACGTTAATGATTTAGAGGTCATTTAACCCGGAATTACACTGGCTAGTACTTATAATTCTGTATAAACAATAATTTTATACAAGGCGAATTAGTATGGAAGTATCGAGACGAGAGAGAGAGAGAGGGAGAGAAAGAGGGACATTATGATTTATAGCTTTAAAAAGAATAAAACAACCTTAATTAGAACACATATTGACACATTAATGCATGGAATGATACCCTAGTTGTCACGGTCTGTATGATTGTAAAATTATGCTTTCAGAAATGTAGACGTCCAATCGTGAAGTACCATATACAACTACAAGGGATGCCGTGTTATCGTAATCAAATAAAACTCCCCTTGTTAATTTGTACAAAATAAAATATTATTAGTTTCCCCCCTTGATTTCCACGAAAGTTCAATTACACGTCCAAGTTTCACCTGCACATCTGCGCCAAAAAGTACACTTCATTTCATACCAGGGTCTGTCCGAGAATCAAATTCGACCCATCAAAGCCTTTCATCTCGACCGGCGCACACTTCGCTCGAGTCTGGTGGCCCTTGCAATAACAAAAAACAAAATCGTCTTTACACATTTACTGTATAATAATATCCTAAATAAACGCATAGTTTAGAAAGGCAAAGCAGGTGTCAAGCAACCCTTGACCCTTAAAGGGGACCACCAGGCAAAGAACAACACATTATTATATGTTTTGGTACCGTTTTGTGATATCAAATAGATACCCAACATTTTGCAAAAGGTTGTGTAATTCATAAACAAAGCAATTCATTTCCACCACTTACGGAACCACTACTATTTCCTGGTTCCGAACGGGCCAAACATTTGCGCGTGCGCCAATGCTATTCACGCATACGTTGGGAGACAATAGAATCCCGGGCGATTCGTTCGCTCTGGACAAAGTAGTCTCGTACATACAGACCCATGAACGCATGCTTTAGAATGGTGATGCGTTTTCCAATTATATATTTTTTTTCTGGAAACATATTTTTGTGAACTTGTTGATGGAATAGAATACTAAAGATGTTACCTTTCATTTATAAGAATATTATTTTTGGGTGGTGGTACCCTTTAAGCCTACAAAGCTCACACAAGGCCGACTCGACCCAATCCGACTGCTCTTCAGTCGGGTCGGCTCAGTTTGCGTTGCCTCACGACTCCGGTTTTGCCAGTCAGGAGCCAGTCGGATGTCATTCGAGGCCGATTCAACATATTGAATCGGCTCCGACTGAGCGTAACCGACTGTAGCCTTACTAAAAACCAGACGGATCGAATCGACTCTGCTCTGTGGCTATAGGGCTCCAAATCGAACGGTCCGACGGGGCCTAGACACACACATTTTCTGTACTCTCTCCCACCACCAAACAAAAAGTTAGAGGTAAACAAAATAAATGCAAGTATAGCAAACTTCTGACTTAGTTGGCGAAATCACGTGATTGAAAGGCACAACGCATTTCCGTTAGCTATGTGGTCTTATTTGTTTTGCTTTATAGGTGGAAAATGAAAGGATGTTATCCGGGCACTGACAAAAAAACAAAAACAAAGTTCGTTGTTCTCCCCAAGTCTCATTGGTACCTCATCCCACTGGAAAATTCTTAAAGTGGACTTCCACTCGAGTTCAAGCTTCTAATGATTGAAAGACAGATATTCTAGGTCAATAAACACAATTTTGTATGCAAAAAGTATGATTGTGGGTTCTTATAATTGGCTTTGAAATTCTAATGATACAAATTCGCGAGCGAGCTTGTTCTATCCCACAATGCACCAATTTGTGACGTGCGACACTCACTATGCGCCTATCTATGTTTTGACACTGCAGCGAATGTGTTCTTTTGATTGGACCAATACAATGCTCGATCATGAATAGTTTAGTCCAAGATGCGCCATTCAACCGTGCCTTTGAGCATTACTACATTGTTGAACCGTTTGAAAATACTTGCCTGCCCGAAATTGTAAAACGTTTGGCTTTTATTGAAATTTGAATAGACACAAAGTCCTGTAAACGTGGTTATTGAATTTGCTGGCTCTGCATGACCGGCTATTATGAATGACACATGCAGTGATCACAATGCAGTGGCACCGGATTCAAGCCTACTCAAGAAATTGAGCAAAGTGAGGGTGCTACATGATTGTGTGCAATACATTATTTTAATTATTTCCTCAGATTTAATGACATTAGAAAAATCTCTTAGAAATCAACCAAAGAGAGTCAAATCCTGAAAATATTCAAGCACATCCCTAGATTTATTTCCAATATACTGTATTTTGTTTAAACTCGTCCGGAATTCTCCTTTAACTACGCCACTGACCATATCGCCCTATGGCAAGGGGACCTCGGGTTTACTCTCTTTTCACCGGGCATGAACTCCCAAGACAGCAACACGAATCAAAATAATCTAGAACAACTAATATACAGATAATGTGTTATTAAAATATTGATGTCTCGACAAATATGATTAAATATAGATGCGTCGACACATGTCTCATAAAATATAGACAAGAATTGGTAGGTCCTCGTTCATGTTGACCTTTAACAATGACATGAGGGAATGAGGAATTTCCATTCTTCTGTTTGGATGTGGGACAATTTTAACTGACATTATTTATGCTTCATGTTTTTTTTTAATTTTTTGTATAGAAATGCAGAATGATAATGCTCTGTTTAACCCTATAATTTAACAGTAATGCCTTTATTTTAGAAATACTCAATAGTTAAACAAGCTACCATGACTTATCCCTTATAGCAGCTGGGCACGATTGTGTGGAATTACTGACTCAGTGGCATTGTAATCATGGCGCGGATATCATATAGTTAAAGGGATAGGACAGTTCTGGTCAAACAGCATTAATTTTGAGTAATTAAATTGCAAATAATAATTAAAAACGAGAAGTTATAGTTCAATGATGCCTGAACGGTAGTAAACATTATTCAATAGAGAGGTCATTAGTACAATTTTAAAACCATGCTGGTAGATTTTTAAAAATGTGCAGCATTTTAAAATATGTTTGTAAATTATTGAATATAAGTTGGTCCTCGACATTTTATTCCTACCCGATATACTTATGAATATTTCAGCTATTTCTTAACCGATTTTGATCAAATAAAGTTGATTCTGTCATTGAGATTGTATGCTGTTTCAAATTTTACACTCAGTTTTTCATTACCTCACAAATATTTATTTCTTGGAGCGCCCTCGTTACAAAAACTGAACCATCCCTTTAATGTACGCTACAAGGGGTTATTATTGAGAACACAAAGAGGACATTTGCGCATTTGCAGTTGTCTTTCTAGCTGCCTTGTTTCTCGAAAAAGCTTACTAGTAAAAATATCTTTTTTTTTACATCTGTGCAAGAACAGGTGCATTCTAATTAATCTGAGGGTTCGTTGGTTTCTCTTCTTTTTTTTTAAGAGAACGACCGTACAAAGTTCACTTTGTCGTTGAGGTGGCTTATTATTGCAAAGTAGAAATGAATTAGCAGACGGACGGCATTGCTATACAGCGCGACGCACGCAGGAAATTATACGTTTCCCTCTGCTAACAATGGAAAGGTCAACGATCGGGATTATGTAGGCGTACACAACGCAGTCATCGGTAGGCGTTCAAATCATTTACTTCCAATAAGCGTTTCAATTTCAATTTCAATTTAAATTTTCGGTTTATTTCGCTCAGCGTTTAAACATAAATAGAAAAAAAAATTGTGTACATTATGCATCGGTAGACGAGACGCCTGAGAAAGGTTACAGAGAGCATTCATAAACATATATAATGAAGATGATTTGCGAGAGTGGGGAGAAGAAAGGAGGGATGGAGCCATTGGAACCTGACCCAGTATTCTAGTAAGAAATATCCGTCTTTAAATGGGGTATTATTCGATCAATAAGGACCGGTGCCATAGCACGAACGAACGCCTTGCGAACGGCGGTGCGAAATACGCACTGGTTCAGTGTTGTGTAGTACGCACAAACTAGCCTAGTTATACGAATGTTACGAACCGCGGTACAGCATACATAGCCATATTTAAACGGTCATACAGCTGATCTACAGTAGATATGGACTCATTTTAATGATAATCATGCTGTAAAAGATCATGACGCATGTGGATGGTACGACGCGGGTCGCCATTTTGAACTAGGCTAGTTGCGCGCACTGCAATCATATCACTGAGCAAGTGTGTACTGCGCACCATGCGCAATGCGTTCGTAAGATGGCACCACCGCGCCGCGCCTAATGTACGAATCCGTACTACCTTCAAATCCTGCACCGTATAGTGACCGTACACTACACGATCCGCGAATACGATCCGCCAAACAACTGCGTATCTGAACAAAAGCGAGACATGCATATTTAAAGCATGTAGTATAGTTCAGATCCCGAATTGTTCGTTGGATCGGATCGTGGAGTGTGCGGTGGGATTAAAACATTTATACAGCGCTATCCCCCGGTGGGGGGGGGGGGGGGGGGGGGAGGGGGGGGGGGGGGCACTCGAATTATTTTTTGACGGGGGTGTGCCGCACGGAACTCTGAAATTGGGGTCTTAAAGGCATATATGCGTGGGTTATAAAGGGTAGTCAGCAAATTCCAACTCGACTCCACCGTAATCTCTCGAGGTAAACTCAAGATATATGTTGGATCGATCGAAGAGAGGTGCTTCAAAATATCTGAACAAAGGCCTTCTTATGAAATTGCATGCAGCAAACAAATTTCTCACGCTGTCACCTAGCCATCAATCGGCGGCACTTTGAAGTCGGTTGCGGTTAAGCGTGTTACGTGATATTTTCGCTCGTAAACATCTCCGAACGCGACTATTTTTAATGCATTTTTGACTCGGGTATTCGGAAGCGGGGAAGTTTGCGATCGCTACTTATAACTGAGCCAATGGGGATTACGTACCGTGCGTAAAAGTGCGCAAGATGGATCCACGCGTCTAATAACCCACGCATATATGCCTTTAAGAGCTGACTACAAGCAAATAATGTAGGGTCTTTGGAGCTACAAAAATCCTGAAACGGGAGTTAAGGGGTCTACTATCATGACTATATAAGGAGCAGACTAAAACTACAAAATACATAGGCTTGGAGCTACCAAAGACCTACGGAAACCCTCAAAAAGGCTCAAATGGTGGTACAAGGAGCTGACTAGAAGAAGAATAATGGACTTGGCGCTACCCAACTACCTAGCCAAGTCATTCCGGGGGTCTATGGAGCGGCAATTTTTGAAAATCGGGTATCTTTAGAGCGGAAATCGGGTGTGAAAACGGGGTTCTTTTAAGCGGCACATTCCCGTCTTACATTATACATGAGTGCCCCCCGGGGCGCTATCTATCTAGAAATTATATTCTGAGGGGCAATTGCAGAAGCCGAGCTTCCCTGGTAAAGCGAATGAAGCAGTTAAGCAAATACAAATTCTCTGCCAGGTACGTACCGCTATTATTAAGTTGAGAGCAGCAAAATGATTATGTGATGAATAAAGAGCCTCAGCAGAAGGACATACGTGACGCGCTTGTTAATTGGAATAAAAACCTACGATAAACCTTCGCGTTGAAAGACGAAGGCCAGACACGTTATACCACAACACCCCCCACTCGTGGGAGTTTTAACTCAATAACCCTACAGGAAGTTTGTGAACTGTGTATCAATAGCAGCATTGGTAAAGTTACAGAACGCTTGCATAATGGCCAGACAAATCGATTGATATCGTTGACATAATACATTGCAAACTCTAAGCCTAAAGATCGTTAAATGCAGACAAATTTGGCGAATGTTCATTTAAAAAAAAATCCCGCGCAGCTGAAATACAACCCATGTAGTACCAATGTTTCACGGTATGTTAACTCGCCTCTTTGCGCAGCAGCTATCCACGTGCTTTCCATGTGTGGATTCATTTTCTCGTACAAGGTTATTTCGAACAACTGATTGCTTTAATAGTAGTAAATTTCCAGGCAGCCTTCAGTTTTTAAATTTATGAATGAGTTATGATATATTATGAAACATTTTTGGTGATAAAAGTGAACAATTCTCATTTTGTTATAACGTATGTATGCACTACAAACAACTTTTTAAAATGTTTTTCTTTAGCTCTAAAGGTACTTTATAAGATGGTCGGATTACAATTTGCAAAACCGTTCTTTTTTGGATGTAAATTATCGGAAGTCGCATATCACATGCACAATTGAATATGCACACGGCACATGAACTATACCTTTGTAAAGTACATTTACAGAGGATCATACTACATGTAACATGCATACATAAAATAAAGTTCCATTACTTGGCACTAATATGGTTAAATTCAAAGAGAGGCCTGTAAAGTGTCTAGCTCCACAAAAATTACTTGGAGCTTCCTCGTTTCTCTTCTACCGTGGTGTTTAGCTTATGGTAAGAGAAGAATAAAATAGAGTTAGTTTTTTTTCTTCAAATGCCCCTTTAGTATGACGATATCTATCATTGATAATCATTCAGCTCAAAAGCGATAATGAACGGTCATAAACCTCATAAACGTCATACAGTAATCCGTTGTAAAAGCTGATGCAAATTTTCGCTTTTTTAACCAGGAAAGCAGTGTTCTTTTTCAATGAAACTTTCACACATCATTCGGACATACTGTATCTTACAATGATTTTGGTATAGGATTGAAGTCTCAAATGTCATTTTGTGCAATATCTGACACTTGACAGGTGCACCTTTAAGTTCTTACTTCCTCACAGTGAATTCCGGATGAGGGGGATTAGAAGCTCACATGATACTCCAATAGTGGTCACAGTCATAATTCTTCGTCAGAATGAACATAATTGAAAAGGAAGCTGAAGAAATACACAGCTTATCATTTTCAAGAACGTCACCATCTGATAGAATGTCATTTGAATTACAGTGAAATATCAGTTCAGTTCAAATCAGAAATATAATCAAAATATATTTCTTATTGTATCAAAATGTCATGATGCTTATGCCCTTTTTGTCAAGACGTTGCTAACATGCATTTTATTTATGCTTCCCCTCTCCCATTGTTCCGTTCACTTCATTTCAATCAAACGTATACACAGCGGACTGCTAGAACGCCTACATAGTCGTCGTAATATAATTACGTGTTATTTTCTGTCTTCCCTAGGGTTAGTATTCCGATAATTACATACAAAACAATTATATTGAGTAGATCTGTATGCATTATCGTCAGATAGCCTTTTTGTTGCGAACTCGGAAATTCACTCCTATATTTGTTTCTTTTGTAATCATGTAAAGTATAAATTACTTTAGCGCAATGGATGGTATTGAAATCAAGCATGGTAACAAAAAGTGAAAAAGATCGAATACGATAATGTCAAAAAGTTGCCACTTAATTGTATTGAAATCGAGCAATATTATATAGCTTTCACATCCCATATTCTTCCGGAAGCTATACAGTACAAGTGCATAAATATCTTCAAGTTTATGAATACCCTAAAGTCTCTTATGAATTTAATTATTTTGTGAAATAAAACCGAACAGATTGAATTATTTAACTCGGTAAATCCGACTTGATATTGTTATACAGTCAAAGCTGTATAATATTATAGTGACCACCCAAAGGAAGCACGAAAAGTGTCCACTGTAGACAGGTGACCTCTATAGACAGGTTTCTTTACATTGTTTTTCTCTGCGATGGATCACTTTTGGTGGCCACTACAGACAGGTTGGCTGCTATAGACAGGCGACCAGGTTTGACTGTAGCACGTATTTTCCATCGGTCTTAGTCGTTATCGGGTTAAAAAGACATATTATATCTATGACGTAAAAGAAATTGCCAGCAGAGACGTTTTTAGTTACATTAATTATGGGGTTTTACGACATAGTTTGATGGAAAGGTATTCCACAGAATGATATCAAGCATAAATAACGCACCGCTATACACATACAGCCCACGGGTCAGATCAACTGTGCACTTTTTTTATAGCCCACAATTGAAACGATATATACTTGTATCGAGACGGATTATGTGAAGTCATTGATACAACGATCATACTCGACGTAAAAAATAATTATTTAAAGAACAGCCAATTGAGACTTCTCGTTCCGAAGCTATGCTAGAACAAATGAGATGTAATTGTCAAATGAACAGAAAATGAAAAGCAACTTCATAGAAAAAGACAATGCTGAAAACTGTGTATCCAATATCAAACGCTGACGATTCCATGATATTGTCTTGGTGTGGCGATGACCAAACTATCACTCTGACGTAATCAGTTACAATTTTCCTCTGTAAATTAATCTTTCGGGGGCTTTTTGATAACGTCAAGTTCTAAGGAAAAATTTTCCCTAAAGAAGGGTACGTTTTATCATCTTGCTTGCAAGATCGTACTCGTTTAGCATTATACCAGCTGACGCCTCAAAGCTAAATTACCAAGAATCACTCTATCAAGGGATAAAATCAATACCCCAACTGATAACGAGATTTCCTTCCTTTTTTAACGATATCTTGGAATGATAAGACCATAATTAAACATCAAGAACGAATACCGAGACTGCTTTTCCCTAACGATATCAATACCACATTCAAACGACATTTGAATATCATCCTCTTCCATATCTATCGGCAATGCTGACGTAATCGGTTTCAGTTATCATGTAGAGTTGCTCTTTTAAGATCATGACTTTTCAAGTTCTTATACGAAACATATCATTCTGAAAAGAGCGGTCAATTAAAACTGACGCCTCCATGCATACAAGAGTGTACTTGAGATTATACTTAACGGTGAACGCATACGACCTGAGAAGGCCCCTTTAACAGGAATACAAAGAATGCCTCTCTTTATAAAGATATTAATACCATCTTTATCAGCCCCCCCCCCCCCCCCCGTTCTATTTCCAAAGATGTTCAAACCATCTGTAGAAGACATCGTATACTTCCCTTATTTTGCTTTCCTGACTTGGTGCCGTATAGATACCATAACGCCCTTGAACAATTTCAATTGCATTTGTTTTTTGTTTTCACCTCATTAATGTCCGTTCTTATAAAGCGGGCGTAGTACGATTCGACCACGAAGGACTATTGCATATTCGGAAACTTTTGCAAACGTCACAATACGTTCACACTGTTATACACTCCATATATTTTCAGCGCGCCCTGTCGCAAGTGTCTTGTCATTACATCGCAGACGGTGTCAATGAATATACAATTCAGGGGTGTGGAAATGAATGTATAGATTATTAGATCACAAATTGATAATTTGTAACGGTCTGAAAATAAATAAAAGTATGCTAAACACACATCCCCGGGTAAACAACCCTTGATTCTGTTACATTCTTAGCAACAGTCATGCATGTAATTGTGTCTATTTTGTCACTCACTTGTCTTTAATACCTCGCAGTGGGCAGGTTGGTGTTAGACACTATCACATTTTTGGCCCTCGATCGTATCTTTCGACCGCGAAAGTATAAGGATCACTTAAAGATCGGCCGTTTGGAGACTATAATATATACCGTGTACATGACCGGCAATACATCGAGTGGTTTTGAGAGGCATTTGCGAAATTGATGCGGACTTGAAGTTTGCCTGAGTGATAAAGTCAAATGTGATACGAGCTGGAACATATCAATTGCGACGGCGCGCATGCTTAAATGACAACCTTTTAAGAGGAAAATACCAGTCGCGTAGCTAAGTGGGGACAAGGGGGCGAGAGGTACTGGTGGTGGTGGTGGGGGGGGGGGGGGGGGGGGTGGGGTAATTGCCAGACTTTGCGCGAATACTGCCCCACTTACTGCACCCTAATACTGGCAGGAAACGAAATGATGCGGAATAAGTTCGGAATGGACTAGTAGGATACTTTGAATTCGGTTCCGTTTCCGATGTCTGCTTGTTCGACTGTGGCCATTTCGTTACTAGATACTGACCGTTTCGCCATATTCTGGTAGGAAACGGAAGGAGAAACGCATACTTATGGCCTAGTCTCACTGCACCAGTGGGACCTGGCCATAATTACATGCATTACACCGTTTTATATGACATATCCTGCCTCGTATGGTTATACTTGCCTGTCCCCTCCCCTTCCCACATTTACATCATATCACTCCCGGCTGTATAAACTAGTTGTAAAAACTGGCTACGCCACTTGGTGAAATAATCAAGTTGTTTGTAGAGTCTAATCGAGTAGCCAGTCTGACATTGTCGAGACCTTAACGCGAGAAGCGTGGTCGCGTTGGGTATCATTTATCACGATACAGGACATCGAGTCTACTTATTGACCTCGACCCCGGCAACACGATATACCTCACGATGATACTTTTATATCTCGTCCGCTCGCCAAAATGCACAATAACATAATTATCATACATCGCGTATACATCGTAGATGAATTTCGAATCCCCCAGGGGTGCATCGCCGGGGGCCATGGGGGCACGCGCCTACCCCTTAATAATTCGACATAAACAATACAAAACACGAGGAAAAGATCAGTAAAAAATAAGGAAATACAGAAGGTGCGCAACCAACAATAACCCGTGCCCCCCTCCCCCCCCCCAATCAGTTCGACTGCAATCCCTCTGTTCATTACCCCCCCCCCCCCCCCCCCCCCACCTCGCTCTCTCTGTATCTATAACATTATCACATAAATATAATCTGGTTTGTACGAAAGTCATTTTCAACGGTTTGCAACACGATATACATCAAGATGACATACTTCTAGCAAAATGCTCGCCAAACTGCACAATAACATTATTTCAAACAAACGCCAGAGGGATTTTGAGTTTGACTTTATAGACTCACATTACGGGAACAATGTATGGTTACATCACATAAATTAAAGTTACTGTAGATGGTAGATTGGTAGTTATTATATCACCCGTTTTTAAGATCCATGAAGTATTAATTGTTTTTTTTTACTGAACACTCACAAAGTATGCATTGCTACATATAGACTTAGACAGTGCCATGTGGTTTCTTGTTTTAAGGTTTTAAAGGGATTTAGTATTACTTTATTGACATGTTCAAACTGTGATGAATGGTTGATAAAATGTGTATTGTGGTGATATGATAATGTCCTCTGAGTAATGTGTGAACATTTCACCTTACATGGGTGTTATAATTATGGCCGAGTAATGAGCAAAAATGCAAAGTGATATCTTGTAACTCATTGTACAGACTTTGTACACGGGTATGACTATCCAGTGGATAGTTAACAATCCGAACACTTTAATAGTAAATATCTTTTTGACGTAAGCATGGTAAGGGAATTTGAAAATCAAAACCTGTTCCATGCTTCTATTGGTAATAGTTTCGTGGATTTGGACGATGTTACTAGATCCCTTTAATAAAGCAGATAGTTTTATGGCTTGTAATAACTGAATTAGATACTTACTATCTGCTCGCAAACTGCATGGGCAATAACAACATTATCATACAAAGTCATGTCGTCAGGAAGGTGGTCGATTTAAAACCTTGCAATATCATGACCGCCTCACACTGAGGTTTTCGAAGGCGAAGTCCTCCACGGCTTGGAACGTGATACACCTAGAGATGATACTTGAGATATATCCGCTCATGGACAATAACATATCATAATGCACCACCGGGGGGATTTTCAACTTTTAACCCCCCATGCTTTACCATGCACACAATCATTATAATGTTATAGAAAGCAAAGTTATTTAAATTAGTTGGTACTGACATGGTGAAAGGTTTATTACTTTAGCCACAGCGATACTGTATGGTACACGATTAAACTCAATTTATTTACGCGATTGTATTCAATTTAGTGCCATACTCGGTCACAAGGAACAAAATAAGGCGATCCTAAACATATTTTTTACAATTATATCAGTATTCTGAATATTGTATTCAATTTGTCAGTGCTTAATCGTTTCTTAAACATAATTATAAAATTTGTTAGAGTATTATTTTGTAAATACTTTGATAGTATAGATATAACGCGCACGCTTATTAATGACTTTATTGCTACACAGTAATACTTTGCATCTACTGTATATTTTTGTCCAGTATACTGTACCTGAAAACAAAATACATTCAATTATTTTCTGTAATAAATTCGAAAACAAGCTGAAGTATGATTCTGGTTGATTTCAGTTTTTACGACCCCCCCCCCCCCCCCC
This sequence comes from Echinarachnius parma, assembly GCA_037951105.1. Taxonomy (NCBI): domain Eukaryota; kingdom Metazoa; phylum Echinodermata; class Echinoidea; order Clypeasteroida; family Echinarachniidae; genus Echinarachnius; species Echinarachnius parma. The sequence continues at coordinate 147,962 of JBAMJV010002012.1, read as the reverse complement.
CCCCCCGCCCCCTTACTAAGATTGAATTAAGCTTAAAGACGATATCCCTTGAGATGTATTTACAAATTCGTAGAGGCATAAGAAAGCCAACATCTATACATAAAGGACATTATGCATTAAAATGAAATATATACAGTTCTTGGTTTTTTTATCAGTTATTTTTAATGTGATAACGTGTTGATATCCCCCTTTTTTTTAGGGAGAGACGCCATTAGGCGATAGTTAAAACCTCAAACAAGAATATTATGATCGTGTGGACTCATTGGCGTATGTGTTCGGACTGATTGTGGGGAGGGGGGGGGGGTTCACGCGAGTGATTGGGGGTTATGTTATGCATTCTCTAATTGTACACATAAGTTTCCTTATCATTATTGTTTTGTCAAATCATTTGAGGTGGGGGCACGTGCCACCTCCCCCCCCCCCCCCCCTCTCCCCCACTCCCCCTCCCCCATATTTGCACTACTGGTTGCGGTTATATGATATAAGTTGAGGGTGTGTGTAATTCACTGTTTGCTAGCTTCAATGTTACAGAAAGAAAAAAAAACGACTTCCGACATAAACAGATTTCATATACGGTAACGGAAATGCGGTTTCTTGTACACGAATTTTTGAAACCGCTTAATTCGCATGCGTTCGTAATCTTATTTCGTATTATGAACTTGCAGACTGCCTTAAATTTATCTAGCAGATTTTTTTCTTAAAATAATTATACCAATGATTTTATTTTTTACCGAAATGGTACGAAATAAAAAAAAATAATAAAAAAAATTGGGATATATACCGATAAGATGTAAGATTTGTATTCATTTTGTTCATGTATACATTATATACATGTTTGAAGAAATCATAGCGGAATCTGTGAATATTTAAATAAATTCGGCTATCGGGCTCCCGATCGTGTCGACCCATATTTGCTAGTCCCACACTGTCATATCCAGGTTGTCGTTAAAACATAACCTTGTGCCATTTTTATTTGTGTCTTTGTTGTATATTTTGTTCTCATCTAGAGCACTGGTTAACCACCAAAACCTGATCCACAGGGTTTTACTAAATAATCACCACCAGTCCTCGATATAATGATGTACATAAATTATTTCATATCGAATATTGGAAATAAATAATATCACATGTGTTGCAAAATCGTTTCATATCTACTCAAGACGAAAAATATCAATAAGAATTAAGTTATATTCATCACATTTTCCTCAATTGGTCTTGAGGGGGGGGGGGGGGGGGGGGGGGGGGGTGGGGATCATTATCAACCCATTAAGGAGGGAGGGGGGAACAGTTAACACATTTTCTTCCTATCCATTGTAATTCTTGTTTATTTCCAAATGGGATGAAAAGCAGATTGTTTATTATTTATGAATTCTTCACGAAAGGGATGGATTGCCCTTGTCAGCAACAAGCTTTTTCTCAAAGGAATCTTTGTTAAGCCACAACCAATGAATGGGAATTTGTCTGGAAAGAGTCGAGAAAAAATGATGCAACATATGCTTTAGAAGAAAGAAAATGAAGATTGTATCTTCTTCTTTTTTTTAACAGCTAATATTTTATATGTTTTATATTTGGTGAATAGATAGTCAGTACCTCTGGAGATTTATCTTCAGCTCATTGTTACCATCTTGGTCTTGATCTAAGTAAAAGGGGGATATTATGATTATGACACGATTCAGCCCGAATATTATATATTGTCAGTACGATATAATTTTGCCCGAAAATGCCATGATTTTGCCCGAATATAGTAATGTGCAATACTCTCGGGGGAGCAGCAGCCCCTAGCCCCCTGCCTCATCCGCCTATCCTGGTCTGGTCTGCAAATATCTGTAATATTATTATGACCATGCAGTCGACCTTTATATGTATTTGTCGAGCCGATATAAATTGACTCGTTCTTGCCTAAATAACGGAAATTGATTTTTTATTTTTCACGAATAAACTACGTTTTGATGATTTTTTCGGCGAAATGGTCGGAGCTCTAAACCCTGACTCAAAATGTCACTGCGTTTATCTTTTGGCCTTCACATTTATAACGAATTGAAAAAGCATGCATATTTTGATAGTGAATGGGTGCGAAGTAATGGAGATTAGGGAAGTTGGAATAGCGTACGGTACACGCTTGTTTACTGCGCACACTCTTTGACATGCTATAATGGTGGTTCCAATGCTTAAGAATCTAATACTCAGTAACTTATCGAACCACCATTAATTGGCAAAACGCATGCCATGGTACACCTACTTTTTAAGTAACACAAAGCGTTTACTGCGTTTGAATATCGATGTCAATCAAACATCAAGATACCTCAAAACCTATTATATACAATTCATTTTTACGAATGACTTTATTTTCAGTGCAACAGGTCGTGCTGTTAAAGTAACCAATTAAGGACTGGAGTCGAGACGTGACGCGTGTTGGTCTACTTTGCATTAACCCATTACCAACGGCAACATGCATGCTAGGTCCTGTATTATCTCTATGGGAATCGTGAAATCTAGTACGGAGTAGGTTAAATTGCTAAGTATACCAACCTTAACCCTAAAAAGACTGGGGGGGGGGGGGGCTGATTTAGCCCCCCCCCCCCCCCCTCCGCGTTTTTCGCGATTACTTCGCAACGCTTACATATTTTACGGTGCCACTTCATGACTTTTTTTCTTAGAGTCTTGCGCAACTTTTGATATCAAATTTGTGCACACCGGGTCAACGATCCATGTGTTACGTAACATTTTGTGATCGCATGTCACAGAAAATTCGAATTTTGTTCTAATTCTTCCATGTATTTAACACACACAGTTTTTACATGCACCTTTTATGTTGCAGTTTTACACCAATCTTTTCACAAGTAATGTTAGTATTCCACTTTGGCATGGTGAAAATACTTATTTTATTTTCATTTGCATAAAACAATACAATATATAGAGAATAATACAAAGAAAAACAAAGAAAAACATAGAAAAGGGTAAAAACAAAGACAAAACGGTAAAACAAAATCAATTTTCATGATTATCCTGTTGTTTTATCAGAGATTGGGTCAATTTATATAATCTTAGCATGTATACTGCACTAGGAACACAATTTTGTTTGAGAAGAATCACCAAATATAAAGAAAAATGCAAAAAATATGAACAAAATACAATTTTCGCATAATTAATTTGCTCTAATTATCATATTATAATTAAAAAAAAAAAAAATTATCTATGCAATATTGTAGAGCTCATGGACATCTATCGCCATGCCAAATTTGGAGTCGATCGGAGTTTCGATTGCTGAGAAAACAAAAAAAATACCAAAAAATACAATTTGTGCATAATTAATTAGCTCTAATTAGCATATTCGAATCAATTTAATTTGTTTAACTACGCAATATTGTAGACCTTATGGACATCTATCGCGATGCCAAATTTGGAGTCGATCGGAGTTTCGGTTGCCGAGATCTTAGGGGGGGGGGGCCCTCTTAGCCCCCCCCCCCCCAGTTTTTTAAAGGTTCAAAATAGCCCAGTCTTTTTAGGGTTAAGTCAATAACTCACACCAAAGGGTTAATATTATTGTAATCCTATGTTATGATAGCCCACTGTTTAGATTTAACATAATATTTGCTGGTTATACCAAAGGTCATCAATGGGTTATAGGTTTGGTCCCTGGGCTGCTAAAAATGATGTTAAAGTAAGTGATTTAATAAACAGAGGGTAATAGTGATTATACATACGATTACGAATTCGGGGCGATATAAAAAGGGCGTCATCAAGATCAAAAAATTAGGAATACGATGCATTAAACTTCCCAATATCAGGTCGCACAAGTAATAAATATTCGGCAATATTATATAAATAAAAGGACAAGATTTAATGAAGCCAGGATTAAGTTTAGCTTAAGGTTACGAATTCGGGACAAACTCTCTCCAACGGGTATATGAGGCGTAACGATGGAATGTACAAAGAAAACCAGCTATTTAAAGTAAACCAAGCATAAATATGCGGCAATATTATACAATTACAAGGACATGACGCTAAGAACATATCAATTTCTCCATTATTATTTTGTTTTCTCGAATAAGTGTCACCTCAATACCCATAAGTGTTATTTGTTATCACTTCAATCTGCAGTAAAGAATCTGAGCCCAAGGTTGCAACCCACGGGGCATAGTATAAATATCATCAGCAATCATTACGAATGAGCACGCTATAAAGCACTTAATCTAAATTTTAATGAAGAGTATCGTGCTTTAGCTGGCAGACGTTTCATGGTGATCTTTCAATTCGTCGCATAACCCCTTAAAATCCCGAAAATACAGAATCGCCACATTTTGTAGACGTGAAAGACGTTATAACTGTTCTTCAAAAGCTGTGATACTTGTGGAGGGATAAGAGTTGTTGAGTAAACATTTTTGTTAGGCTGATTGCAGAAAGCGCTTGTGGCGTTAAAACCGGCGCGTAGGAGTATAGGAAATACGTAGGTACACAGGAAAATTGAATGATGCATGTCGCCAATCTCAAATATATAACCCCGGGCCTAGGTATATGAGCGGGGAGAAATAAAGATATAAAGATGAATAGATAGAAAGAAAGTTAGATAGATAGATAGATAGATAGATAGATAGATAGATAGATAGATAGATAGATAGATGGATGGATGGATGGATGGATGGATGGATGGATGGATGGATGGATGGATGGATAGATAGATAGATAGATAGATATATAGATAGATAGATAGATAGATAGATAGATAGATAGATAGATAGATAGATAAATAGATAGATAGATATATAAATAGATAGACAAATAATGAAATAGATAGATAAAATGAGATGGATTGAAAAATACATATATACAGATAAATACATATGAGCAGGGTTATCATATAAAAATACCTTAAGAAGAAATAACTTAAGATGAAAGAGGATGAAATGTAAGAGCACATCATCAAACGTTTGTTTGATCATAGTCATTCAAAAGCGGTTGACACACTCACACATAAAGTAATTCGAATAAAATAAACTTTTATTCGTGATTTCACAAAAATAAACTACACAATCGTTGAACGAATGTTAAATTGTAATCAAATGTTGACTTTAGACAAAAATATTCACATTATTTCCAATTTTGAAAAAAAATAGTTTAATTTACCATTGTCTTAATAGCGCGCACCTGGTATTTACATGAAAAACAGCCTCCTTAAAGAGACGTTGTTTCCTTTCTACCTGAATAGCATCCATGTACGAATTAAGTTTGACACAAACTTTTCTGTTGTATGCTAAATGTGCGAGCCTATTTAAGATGGCACGTATAACACGTATAATATATGGGAAGGAATGGTAGAACAAAGTGGAGTTCTTTGATCCAGCGGTTTATAATCACGGATGCAAGGGATGAGAAACCGGAAAGAGGGCTGGGTGTCGTAACGTGAACACACCGTTTCTCACAGTGTGTTTACACTTTACACTGTGATCCCATTGTGCGTTACAGTGTATATCACATTATGACAATTGTATATACGAAGTTTATGATGTAAAGACAATTAAAAGAGAACTCCTTCGAATATTAAAAAATAGAATATATTCCAAATGCAAAAAGAAAGGTTTATAAATATTTCGTAGTGTATATATTTCAGGCCTATTATCCTACACAATATGCTGTATATTAAAGCCTAAAACTTCTCGGAAAGACATGATATTACACTACGTCATTGCCAGCATGACGTCACTTGTATGACATAAAACTCTTTTCTATCCACCGATTGTCGGGGATTAACATGTATTTGGGCATCGATTGGTGTAACCTTAGACGTGTAGTCACTATTACTCGCATCTATATATTTCCAATCTAGGTTAATGTGTTGGAATTCCGAGTGAGATGGCCTATGCCCTTGCCCCCAAAAAGGAACATAAAAGGAGATGAAAGAAAGAACAAAATAATAACTAGAGAGTATTTTTAGGACGCTCAGAAGTAATATGAAAAAAACGATTAATCGCGGACGAGCCTTAACAATCGACATCAGTGGCGTTATAGATTGTAGCCGCGGGCACAAAAAGGCGGGGCTTTTTTTTTAAAAAGGGGGTTAACTAAATAATGTCCACAATAACTGGATAGAACTGTTTTTGGTAGTCTTTGGTCATTTGGTCCAGAATTAATGTTATGGCTTAAAAGTGTTTGTTTTTATTTCATTGATTGGTGGTTCTACTTTAAGAGGTACATAGACTTCACATCATTTTGTTTTACCTTTATTGAAATAATTATACTACTGTAGGTAATTTTTTTTTTATTTGTAAACAATGCACTGAAATAAATGCATACCTCAGAGTCATTTCATTTTCTTAAAAATCATGTCTTAGCAAGGCACAAGTTTCTACATAATTATGCCCAGTGGTCTATGCGGGGCGCCACACCCCCCATTCCCCTCACAAACGAACTGGAACGGCGTACTTCCAATAACATGGAGACAGAATGACTGGTTCCGCCGGATGGGGAATCTTTCACTAGGAAAAATCATGCCAGGATCTACAATTCTAATTACCAAGTATATACTTTTCGTTCTACAGAGAAATTGGTGACAAAATATCGGGTTTCAAATTAGTCTAATTTTAACAAAACGATAACCCCAAGAATTCGCCACTTTTGTTATTGTCATAAGGCGGTTAAAAACATGAAAAATACGCATTGGTAATGAGTTATTTGAGGTTCACCGGAGGAATGGAGGAAATTACAAAAAGTGTGTTACGAGCAAAATAGTCCAACTTTTACGGATATAGTTCTGTTGAAATTTGAGAAATTCGTGTCAATAATTGCGCCCTAGCCTAACGAAAAGTGCTTACAAAAAAATTGATGATCTCTGTATTAATTTTCTCAGTAAAAGCTTCCCCATAAAATGAAACTAGTCGTCTTCTCTCCTTGTTTGGGGGAAGTATGCCTTTTCCGTGTTTTTTGTTGTTGTGTCAACCTGTATATAGTTCGTTCCTTTTTATGTGTTATTTGGCCTGGGCACAATCTTCACACGACACCGGAAGTCCAGATATTTACAATCGTGACCGATGATATTAAAGTGAGCTAATATCTATGTTGACGAAAGCAAAAACTAACAAAATTATGATAAAATGTGTATTTGTGTGATATGATTATACTGACTGAGTTGTGTGTGTAAATGCCTTTTAAAGTTAATGTAATGTTATTATGTCCGAGTAATACTCGAAAATGCAAAGTAATATTTGATAACTCATTGTCATAAATTGTTACGCAGTTGAAATTATCCTCGGGATTTTTTCTAACTCATAATCAATCATAAATGTATCAATACTAAACAGAAAATTTGAAGAAAAAAATACAAACCTAGTTTCATACTTTCAATTAGTACGAAGAAAACAGAACCGGGCATGAAGGATGCAGGTGGGATTAGGGGATTCAGACAAAGCTGGTAGATCCCTTTAATCCAGACTTCTCCGCCTCGATTGGCAAACTGATCGGACAATACAGGTGATGAAAAGAATAAAGTCCTTGTAAGGTCTTTATGATAGATTAAACTGGTTCAGCGAGGGACCATCTAGCGAACGCCTTGCGTACGGCGCGTAATGCACACTGGCGCAGTGTTATGCAGTGCGCGCAAACGAGCCCAGTTCAAAATGGCGATGCGCGATGTAGCATCCCCATTCATGACCATCTTTAATCCAGAATTGGCATCCATTTCCAAGCGGATCACATAATGCAGTTGATGAAGGAAGAAAGAAATGTCCTTGCAAAGTCTTTATCCTAGATTAATAACCATTATAATAGATTAAAGGTGGTTCAGCGAGATGCCATATAGCGAACGCCTTGCGTATGGCGCGTAATGCACACTGGCGCAGTGTTATGCAGTGCGCACAAACTAGCCAAGTTCAAATGGCGATGCGCGGTGTTGCATCCTTACACATGACAATCTTTAATCCAGAATATTGGCATTCATTGCCAAGCGGATCACATAATGCAGTTGATGAAAGAAGAAGAAAAAAACCGTCCTTGCAAAGTCTTTATCGTAGATATATCTTATTGCCTTACGTTTAATATGAATACCATTTTCCCTTTTGCATGTCAAAGCTGTCGCTCAAACTACGATAATGTAATGCATCTTGTATACTGAATTCATGATTCATAATATCCATTGATATAAATTTGTAATTTATATTCTTATACCTTTCATATAATCCTGTATTCATACAGGGTATAATGGTCCTCGAATGATGGTCATTATTTACATGTCTCCAAAGTCTCGTCATTCCCTGACTGACGTGGAGGGAAATATATATGATATTAGTAGTTATTGATATCTTGATTTTCCGCTCTTAATTAATATTGTTAATAATTAAGACTGGAGCACTAAGAACACTGCGAATGGACTTAGAATGCTTGGACCGTTCTTGAACGATTATTTGTATTAGTTTATAGATATTAAGTTTTGTTTTTCCGCTCTCTTGACTTTAAAATTCATTTTCATAAAATTGAACCGGATGTAGCCATTTCTGCACCTCCATCCTAGTTTGAATTAAAGGCACTGCATCGTCGCGTCAGAGGAGCTCAGGAGAATGCTCATAGGCAGGCGCCATGTTGTGCGTACGTCGCGCGCTATGAAGCTTATCTATGCTCATAGAATTATGAATAAACAAACCAACCCGTTTATAACTAGAAGGCCAACTTATCGCGCGCAAGTCACGTGTCCCATAGACTTTCTACATGGGCAAGATGGCGGAGTGACGCGATTTTTGAAGCTTCCGAACCAGGGGGGTGTCACTGCTGCCAGAGTGTCGCGATTTTTGGTCATCGAAAGGAATACCACTGCAGGTTGCATTATGGGATACTTTGGAATTACATAAACCAATCACAGAGCAGTTCATACGCGTCGTCACCAGATCGAGGTCAATAAAACAAGTTCATATGCATACGTCACCATAGATCCCATTGTTCTCAACAGGGGGGTGTCACTGCTGCCAGAGTGCCGCGATTTTTGGTCATCGAAAGGAATACCACTGCAGGTTGCATTATGGGATACTTGGGAATTACATAAACCAATCACAGAACAGTTCATACGCGTCGTCACCAGATCGAGGTCAATAAAACAAGTTCATATGCATACGTCACCATAGATCCCATTGTTCTCAAGCGTGATACAATCTAGGACAGTGCGCAGGAAAATAGGCGCGATAGTCTACGCGCACTTCATAGCATGATGATTGGTCAAGTCTTTCTAGGTCACGACGCGATGACGTCTAGTGGTATTCCTTTTGTGCTTCAAAAATCGGTTCACTCCGCCATGTTGCCCATGTACAAAGTCTATTGGACACGTGACTTGCGCGCGTTAAGTGAGCCTTCTAGTTATAAACGGGTTGGTTTGTTTATTCATACTTCTATGGTTCTCAAGCGTGATACAATCTAGGACAGTGCGCAGGAAAATAGGCGCGATAGTCTACGCGCACTTCATAGCATGATGATTGGTCAAGTCTTTCTAGGTCACGACGCGATGACGTCTAGTGGTATTCCTTTTGTGCTTCAAAAATCGGTTCACTCCGCCATGTTGCCCATGTACAAAGTCTATGGGACACGTGACTTGCGCGCGATAAGTGAGCCTTCTAGTTATAAACGGGTTGGTTTGTTTATTCATACTTCTATGTTCCGAACACTACTTCTCTACGTCATCGCGTAGTGACCTAGAAAGACTTGACCAATCATCATGCTATGAAGTGCGTAGACTATCGCGCCTATTTTCCTGCGCACCGTCCTAGATTTTATCACGCTTATGAGAACAATGGGATCCATGGTGACGTATGCATAAGAACTTGTTTTATTGACCTCGATCCGGTGACGACGCGTATGAACTGCTCTGTGATTGGTTTATGTAGTTCCCAAGTAGCCCACAATGCAACGTAGAGAAGTAGTGGTACCGGTGGCCAAAAATCGCGGTCACTCTGGCAGAGTGACACCCCCATGTCTATGCTACATAATATTTGCGCGGATGTCGCGCTCACGTACGATTCCGCCTGGTTCGTAAGACATGGCGCTGCCCTGTGCGCATACACGAACTTGTCAACGCAGTCACTTTAACACACTGTTCTCAGAAACCCGGTGTTGTCTTGCTGAAGGACAAACGCAACGGACAATACACTGGATTCGAACTCATTGGGATCATACTAGGCGCTATATAAATCGAGGATATTATTTTTGTTATCCCTCTCATTACAAAGCGCGCGCTCTACCAACCTTGCCTGCCACACCACGTCTACGATATTGTTTTCACATTTTAAGTAGCATCAAGATGAATAGATGCAGCATTGCTCTTTTCCACAGTCAATGACCATGCCACACGATGTTCGTTTACTACAAAAAGATATTTTAGGCATAAAAGAAGTGACCGAGTAAATATAAAGGGTCAAGGGGGTCATCATACAATTATAATTTATTGGTCGATATGAACTTCATGCGGACAATTTTATGTCTTCTGTATACAGCATAGTTTGAATCTCGACTGATATTGTCAAACATATTTGCGACACTTATCCATGATGGATTTATATCTCCAGCACGACACTGAAATCGATTAATATAAGTACCCAGCGCATGTATATCTGTAAGAATGGTCAAGCGTAAAGTAGTACGTCCTACGTGTATATATATCACGTAATGGAAACTGCCAAGCAAAAAGTATAGAACGCGTGCAATATCGCGAATAATAATGATTTGGTCAAGCATATAATAGTGCAACGTGTGTTATATCGCAAAACTGCAACATGGTTCACTCGCCTCATGCGTTTGTTTTCATCTTTATTTCAAATTTATGCCACATGTGACATACATTTAGGTTGATCGCGAACTATAATGAAATGGTCAAATATTTAACGCACACCGCGTATTATATCACATATCTGTTATACATTTCATTTTAAATAATTATATTGATACATGAGATAAATTAAGATTGATAACGAGTCATAAAATTGCAATCGTCAAATTATTTAATAAATGTACCATGTAATATCACAAAACAGACCGAGTCTCACTACTCTACACGTGTCAGAAAAGTACTTTTACCCCAATATCCGATTTAAAATACACACAAAACATGTTATTCTGATTGCTCGCAAACCATAAATTGAATGGTCAAACATTAAATACAAGCGTACTTAATATTTAGATTGATCGCAAAATATAATTAAATGGTCAAACATGATATGCAACTTAGATGTAATACCACACTTTATCCTGAATTTCACTACATATCTATTCCAGACAATCGATTGTCTACACCCTCTAATTTGAAATACATGTGATATAGATTTAGATTGATCGCAAACCGTATATGAGATGGTCAAACATAACAAAAGTGCAGCGAGGGAAATATATCTAAACGGTTGGAAACCAAAATAAATTTGACTTTCATTTTGCTTCTGCCACAAATAATCGTCTCTCACTCCAATTTAAGTTATTGAAAAGATTTTGAGACGGTGGCGATTAGATAAAGATAGATGGGTATGACAGATGAGGATAGATTTCATGTCTACCGTATATATACGGTCAAACATAAAATACTTCCTACGGTCAAATATATATTATTAATTTGTCCATGAAGGGATGAGTCCATCGTATACATGTTTCACTCTCCTACGTACGGCCCAAATAACTCTCGGCCCAAATAACTCTCGCCCAATTATATTATAAATTGTGAAACATATTTGGAGACGGTGGTAATATAAGCATGTAATTTATTGGGTCGAACATGTCAATTTCACAGTGGGTGAATCCATCTTCCCACGTCCAGATTCCCGCGAAAACTTAGTCCTTAAAGGTCAAAGTTCTTTGTCCTTTTTCGTAAATCTCCCTAATACCGATAGACTTGCATGAAAGATGACCCTTTGGAAAAATTGCGGCCATCACTGACAGACGAGGTGTCCATTTTTTTTTCTTCAGACTTACACTTTCCTCAATTGAGCTTAAGTGTTGTTGATTCATTGCTTCCATAAGAATATCATTCAACCCAAAGAAAAGAGAAAAGGAAAAGTACTATATTTTTTCTACCCGAATATCATTAAATTGTGTTATGGTACTTCAAAGAAAATGAAACTTTCAATTTCTCAATATTTAATTGAGCCAAAGTGCTGTTGATATATTCCTTTCCAAAGAAAACTGCCAAAGCTAGAAGGGGGAAAACGTGTATTAACTTCTTTTCATAGGAAATCAACATGCGGAATGAAATATTGATTGGTTATGATACTGCCCTTTCTGACCACAGATTTTAAGCAGGCGTCTTGATTTTGCCTTTTTTAATTTTTCACAATTCCACGGCCTAATCTGTGTGGATTAATCAATATTTGTTTTGACATCTTTCTACGAAATCGTTGAAATACCAGGTGCATGCAAAACACTTCTTTCCGTTTTTAAACATTTTCTCATTCTCTTTCTTCAAATGTGCAGGTGCTTTTAAGGGCTTCTTTTGTTCACCATTTCATCGTAACTAATCTTCAGAAACTATTCTTTTTAGGTTGTTCAATTAATAAATTGTGTCTAAAATAGTATGGATTCTACATCAAAGTACTTGGAAACCATTAAAATGTACAACATGCATAGAATTAAAATATTTCCTTTTATTCGATTTCGTCTTCTATTTATTCCATCTATACCCGTGTTTTGTTCGCAATTTCTTCGTAGCTTCAGGAACTATTCCTCTAATATTGTTCAATGAATAATTTGTTCAACGATGTTATGGTTTCTTCACAGAAAACACTACAAATCATTTAAATTACCAGATGCATATTTATAATGTCTTCCTCAACAAACTTAAAATAACTTTTCCTGTCGTATGCATTATACTTTTTTTCTTTCAGGTATTTTGTTTAATGTCATTTATTCGTGTCTCTCTACTATTCTATTTAAAATGTTCAGAAAAAAACGATACAATATACCTATACTTAACATTTATTTATATTTTCTCCCTTGTTTCTTCTTCTTTTCCTTACAGGTGTTTTTAGGGCTTTTTTGTTCGTCATTTCTTCGTGTCTTCAGGAACTATTCTTTTACGATTGTTCTTATTCACCCGTCATCTGGATGACGTCACCATTCCACCAACAAATTGAATGAACCAAAGCGAATTATTTAACCTCTTGAGTGCGAGGAGCCAGGTAATCCCGTGTATCAACTCTATGGACACGTTTTGATATCTAGAAGACGACGGGTTAATACATAAGCTCCTCTACCCGGACAATTTTAGCGGACTTTCTTGATACCTGCCTGTTAGATGAAGGAACAATATATCACAATAAATCCACACGATCCTTACATATGGATGGATGTCCCCATTTTTGTCACATCGAATCGCGCCAAAATGATGTCTCACCTTATCTTACCGGACCTAACCAGCCTGTTCTTCATTTTCCCCTGATTTTTCATCTGCCTCCTGAAGATTCTTGTAAAGACTTTTTGGTATTATATACTGCCAAAGACGAAAAGAACATGCACCATAATCCAAAAATCGATGATGGTCACCATAATTCATGGATGCTGCCATTTTGTTGCATCAAATCGCACCATATAATGTATATAGGCTACACATCTTTTCTGCATAGGACGCAACAAGGCTTTTATGGCGTCGCCACATTTCACAGAATCGGATGTACATACACTATTCAAGAACTGGCCACGGCCTACGGCGAAGACAATATGGAAATCATGCACTCTCAATCATCAACCGAACTTACAGATATATCATCAATATTTATCGTGATGTATATACATCACCAAGCGCCTGTTTTGACAATTCTAATATCCATCAGTTTCATTGAGTAGTCAAAATTAACAAAAGACTGAGCGTTTTATTTTCATGTTCATTGTTTGTTTGTTTCATAAACATTTAATTAAAACATTTCATAAAATCATTTAACAGATTTGTATAATATATAATTTATATGTAAATCAAATATATTTATAAACGCATTATTATTCCATCTATCATAATTTTTAAAATGGTACATAATTATGTCATTTACTAGTACATAACGCAATTTGAATAAACAATTGTATTTGTATAAAGGTATCGCTTGTTAGGTTATTAACATGCCAATAATATCGCAACTCTGCAGAAGATGCGTGGATTAATTTGAGTTGCAACCTAACAACCTCAGCAATTATAACACTTGATCTCCATGATCGACTGCTCCTTTCATGTGAAAAACAAAGAGAACCTAACAAAATAACAAAATAATCTGATAATGAAAGTACGCGATAACGAACCATATACGATACGATTTTTGTTTTAGCCGTTCATCTTTAGAACGTAAAAATGGTTAATACGTCTTCGTACAATTGTATTTGCCTATGTATATACAAAAGCAATTATTGACTAACCTTCGCTTTGGACAACTGGCATTGTCTTGCCCTGGCGCCCCCCTCCCCCCCCCCCCCACCCCCCCCCCCCCCACACACACACACGCACATCACCACCCAACGCAAGCGCTTGCTATTCTATATTTACTATCATTATGTTATACACTGTTCTACTGTTAGCTACATCTTTAGATAATTGCACAAAGTTTCCTTCAAATTCGTGCGTGATACATTTTTAATCTAAATTCCCCAATACTCAACTTTCTTGTAGAAAAAATAGTTTTATTTGTATATATATATCATAATAATATAGTATATATATATATCGAGTCAAGATTTATCAAATTATGAAGACATATAACTAATTATTGTCACACCTTATAGACAATCATAATAAATATAACAATTATAGTTATATAATTCATTCTAATGTTCACCTAACATTTGCTTGAGCACAGCTTATTTTTCTGACAATACCTTATCTCACTCTCGACGTATCTCAAATGAAACAAGTATTATGAAAACGAATAACGAATTTGAACTGTTTATAATAAATTTTGAGTTCTTTCCACCCAGTTCGTGCAAAAGTGTTTTGTTATAAACCGTATACGTGTTGGTTTATTCGTATAATATTCACAACTGATTGCTGGTTTGATTGATCATGTTGATAGTTTAGATTGATGGATTGATTGATTGGTTAGTCGATTGACACATATATTTTGTTGTTTATTGGGTTGTTTGTTTAGTTGGTTGAATGATTGATTGATTAATGTATGGATGGATGGATTGATTGATTGATTGATTGATTGATTAATTGATTGATTGATTGATTGATTGATTGATTGCTTGATTGATTGATTGATTGATTGATTGATTGATTGATTGATTGATTGATTGATTGATTGATTGATTGTTTGATTGGTTGATTGATTGGTTGATTGATTGATTGATTGATTGATTGATTGATTGATTGATTGATTGATTGATTGATTGATTGATTATGCTTTACATAAGACTATTGACACTATTTGTCTAATTCATGAACACAATATATATTATACGACTTCTTATATGAAATATATTAAACATATTTAAAATTAGTAAATTCACAAAAAATTAAGCTAATATATATTTGATCATAAAAAAATAAATCCTTTGCCCTGTGATTAATCAAACATTTTGTTATAACAAGGGTGTATCATATGAACGATGCAATAACAAATTGTAAATAAATTATGTAAGAAGATTAGAGCAATTATGAACATTATGAATTATGAACATGATGAAAAATTACATCTGAAATAGTATTCATTAATGTCAGAAATATTATGTGGTACAAACATAATGTAATAGTATTTATTTTTCAATAAAGAGATATAAATATATTATAAGTACTCATTTTATTGAAAGACGTAATACGGGCAGCGTGTTGTGTGTTTAACCATTTAGGTTTTGTTTAAAACGATGCTTCAATTAAAGACTTATTCGTCACTTCTCATAAGATTAAGTGTTACGATAAACAATACAATACAATACAATAAACACAAGAACCTTTACGCCTTTCAAATCAGATTTAAACCATCTATGTTTGTTAAAAGTTTGGTTAAATGTAAAGTACAGTTTTGGTTTAGAGGGCGCCTCACGAAATAATTAATTTATAATTTGGGCTAATGAAAAAATAATGTGTATTAATTAGAAGAGCTTATGATTTTAAAGATAAACAAACTTTATTTGATCAGAATCGGTTCAGAAACAGCTGAAATATTAATGCATGAATCTGATTGGAATAAATGATGGTCCCACGTTTATTCGAAAATTCAAATGAATGAATGAATACAGGCTTCTAGCATAGCCGTTTGTGAATTGTTTTACCTTTCGGGCATGGTGGAGTTTATTTTGTAATGATATGGTGCTAGTTTTGGGGTCCTAAAATTTAGTTTGACTAGAACTGTACTATCCATTTAAGAAAACGATAAATGCATATCAATTTGCACATCTGTCTCAAAGTCTTGAGAATCTGAATTGATGTATAATATATTCGTGAGTGTATATGAATGAGTGCAATGTGATAAGCGATGTGTGGACTTATTGTGCATAATTTGACATGTATACAGTGTTTGTTTGTCCTAAGAAGTTTATAAAATTCAACAAATTTAAATGCATACAAACAATCTGTAGTTTCCATCTAGTCAAAGGAACATGATTTGTTAATTATCATATTATCGTAAAACCAGAAGGATGAAAGACAGTAGGAAAAGGCATATCAAACTGATTAAAGGGATAGTTGAGTTTTGGTATAGAGGGCGCTACACAGAATACTTTTTTTGAAATGAAAAACTGAAAAACTGAGTGTCAAAATCGAAAGAGCATGCAAGTTTAATGACCGAATGAACTTTATTTTATCAAAATCGGAAATGGCTGAAATCTCCATAAACATAACCATTTGTAATAATTGTGGGTCCCACAAATATTCAATAATTTTGAACTAGCCGTTAACAAAATTTTAAAAATGCTTCCTATTTTCAAAAATTTTCAAAAGGGGTTTGTAAATAGTTGTTGATTATCTCTCTATCTAATCACTATTTCAACAAAAACATCACATGGACAATATTTAATTCAAAATGGCTGAAACCAATGACTTTTTAGAGAGCGCCCTCTTGAGTCTTAACGGCTCTTATAGAATGATTACAGGCTTTTTACTTAGTCGTTTGTAATGTTTTATTCCTTTTCGAGCATGGTGGAGTTATAACTATTAGTTTGTAATGTAACGGTGCAGGTTTCATTTACTAAAATTCAGTTTGACCAAAACAGTACTCTCTTTACCAAAACTCAACTACCCCTTTAATATAAAATCTACAAAATATACTTAATTTTATTATTCTTGTTTTCTTAACAAAATACAGGGTAAGAACACTCATCTGAAAACTTATTTAAATTGGCGCCCTCCCGGGGCGCCCTGTCTGACAAACTTCGCAAAACGGATGATGATGATGGTGATGGTGATGATGATGGTATGGCGCCATTTATCTGTTTGTTACCACATTCAAATGCGCTCAGGCGCATCCATAAGTTGACATCTGCACATTTTTATTGAAATTAGTAAGGTTTGGGGCTTGTTTTTGTAAGTGTTCAATTCCATTGAATTCACGAAGACCCGAAGGCAGCGGGTTCCACATATTGTAAGAGGCAGCAGACCAGACAGATGGGTCTCCATATCCATTGACATTAGTGGATGGCACTTGTTGGATAAGTCAAGTTGATATTTATTTTAATTTCCATTTTCTTCCAGCGTTCACTAAAATGTTCTATATACTTTGCATTATGCATTTCTCCTTGACATTTACGACCGTTCAGCGGTATTTCCCCCAAATACATGTGATGTGATCTAAGGGAAATGCATGTTTTACCAAAAGTCAAATAGTCTTCAAAGGGGATCAACCGTATACACACCCCCAAAATTATTAAAAATGATTGTTTGATGTGAAAATGTATATGATTCTTTATCATCCAGAAATGTTCGAGTATTATCATTCTGCTTCTATTGCCTTACACCAGTTGTCTATATCACTGCATTGCTAAATATGACACACTTGAAATTATTTTGTAGCTTTACTTTTAATTCTAAACTCCAATTCTAAAAATGATAAAGCTACGCTAAATAGTTGAGTGAGTGTTTGGCTCACGCACGATTCAGTTTGGGTCCGAAAACATAATCATGCATTGGCCCTAGAGGGCACTATTCGAAATGTTACATCGAGGTATAGTACGCTATTTCGTATTAACTGGGCTAGTTTGTGCGCACACTGCTGCGACGATATTCTTCCTCTCCCCGCGCGCGCATTTACACACACAACACAAGTACTAATGCACGACGCACGTA
This sequence comes from Echinarachnius parma, assembly GCA_037951105.1. Lineage (NCBI taxonomy): Eukaryota > Metazoa > Echinodermata > Echinoidea > Clypeasteroida > Echinarachniidae > Echinarachnius > Echinarachnius parma. The sequence goes on along the minus strand of JBAMJV010002012.1, from coordinate 129,754 downwards.
ATACGTAACCCTATACAGGGTGGCCCCCAACAAACGGAACGGGGCACTTCCCAAAATAATAGTAACACACTAATTATGTCCATCGGATAGGGTGTCGTTTCCAGTGAAAAACGATACCAAGTACAGTCATTTTGATTGTGTAGTTTTTGTTTTAGGGCGCTGTGAGTGACACCATGTCAGGTTCCCATTTTTGTCAATTTTTTACCAAGTCAGTGCCTGATAAATCGTACTTACTGCCCGTCATAGCATCGAACAACGAGCAATACGCGCGCCATTGTTAGTGTGCATTCAGCTTTGTACCGAGAGAATGGGCATATTTGTTCGATGCTATGACGGGCAGTATAGTCCATTCGCACCGTACGGTATCTTTCAGCGCCCTTCGAGAAGTACAAAATAATTGTTGAAATCAAAATTCAACAAGTATGCGAGCCCTTGGAAATAAATAAGTCACATTTAGAACATGCAAAAGCGAAAGACTCGCAAAATATGTTGTTTTTTTCCTAAAAAGAACCTGTACTCAAGTTTATCTTTAAATTACTGTTGTGGAAAATTGAGAAGTTAATCTAATTGCGTGAGTTTATCAAATATTAACAACTGGCTTTTCTAGTATTGACTATGGTTACCAAAGAATATCAGGTTGCTGAATTGTATTTCTTCTATATTGTGATTAACTCGCACGGTGTATTTTTTGTGCAAAGTTGCACCATACAATACTGATAACCGTATTACGTCTAAAACATTTAAAAAGAAGTCAAATACAGTGTATGGTTAACAATCTTCAACATATATCTGCAAGACAATATAACTGACTAACTGACAAACTTACTTCATAATCATATTAAAAGGACAATAACAACTCTTCACGGTACATAATACACGTATACGACGAGGAGGTTCTAACATAAAAATATGCATAACTGCCTAATGAAAGTTATATACAATACATTATATGGTATAATCTAGCATTTTAGGGGTTTAATATTAAACCCGCTCAACTCTTTTGGGGGTAACTTTTTTCCGACACCTAATCCTCGAGCGGTCACCCTTCCAGGGGCATTCTGGCACAGAACTGTCGCGAAGGCGCATCGTCAATACATCATCTGTGCATGCGTATACGCAAGGAAAAATACTAATGACCCAGTCACATTATATCCGAAAAGCCTTGCCGTTAGAGCCACGTATTGGCATTTCTTTTGGAATGGATTAAAACGAGGCCATTTGGTGGCAATTTCGTGGCTAAACCGTGACAATACGTGACGATACGTGACAAAATGTGATTTATTGCAACCTCCATTTAACCTGAACTATTCCGACCTGGTTTCTTCATGCGCTGTCATTATTGAGTAAGTGGCAAATAATCGTTGTACTACTATTTATACCACTTAAATTGATTCTACTTCACACGAATTCAAAATCACACGAATTCAAAATGGCTACTGGTACCACTGGAGTCGCCTCGCGGACACGGAACAAAGATACGGCTCACTGCCCGGCAGACAACGGGGGCATAGCACCACCCGCTTTGCCCCAGTCGCATCAACCAACTAACAGTGACATTCAAAAGTCAATTCATGACCTCGCATCTACGCTGTGTGGCAAAATCGACAAGCTAACACGTGAAGTGAGCGGTCTCAGTGACAAACTAATGAATTTGGAACAAAATGTCGAATTCAATTCGAACAAACTGCGTGATATTGAAACGACTGAGCTGCCAATTTTGAAAGCGAAAATGAAGGAAGAAATAAAGAAAATGGAGGACAAAATGTTGTCACTTGAGATCTATAATAGAAAGCAAAATCTTCTCATATATGGAGTACACGAGACCGAGAGCGAGGATACGCATACAACCGTGCGAAATGCATTTAAAGATCTCGGAATGGAGAATGGCAGGGCTGAAAATATGCCACTAATCAACGTCCATCGATTGCCCCGGCGTCTACCACATGGCCAGGATACGCAGCCTCGATCACCGACCCCCATCATTGCCCGATTTGCCGCCATGGCCGACCGCGACCACGTCCTGTCACTCTTCCAGCGCCAGATACGCAGCCGCACCATAGGAGCCGGACCAGGAGGACTTCAGCCCACGCCCAACCCTGCCCCAGCTAGCCGCATTTCTGTTAGGACTGACCTACCTCCCGTCCTCAAGCAACGACGTGCACTCTTAAAAATGTTGGGTAAACTCCACTGGGTAAATGGAAATTGGGCAAAGGTTGGGTAAATCTTTCCCAACCTTTTTACTACATGCATTTACCCTACATAGGGCAAAAGAGAAATGCCTACATACTGGGCAATCAGCACTGGGGAAATACAAATTGGGCATAAATATAGCTACAACTGGGTAAAACTTCCCCAACTATTTACTATATGCATTTACTCATCATGAAAACAAAACATAATGCCTATATACTGGGTAAAGACCAACGGGTAAATACAAATTGGGCATATTTAAACCTACAACTGGGTAAACTTTACCAACTTTGTAATCCAACTTTTTTCATTATAATTACCCAACGTAACACCAAAGTGCCCGAATTGGGCGTATTTTATCCAACACTATTGGATAAAACGCCCAACTTTTGCATGCTTGGCTGAAGAAACGAGCGAACCAAATTGAGCGACTTTCGCTTCTCAAAATGGGAGGATTTCGACCTAGTTCTTGATGATTTACAACCCTCGAGTGGATCATCATTCTCAACAACAACAAGAGACCAGACACACCAAGCGAATCACAGGGTAAGCATCAAAATAAACTCTCAAACCGTTCGTAATTCTGACAGTTATGATGATGCGATATGATATGGAGGCGCACGAGAGAGCCCAGACGGGCAGTGCTAGCTGCAAGCTACGCCGACTGCTGTCGGGCAGTCGAGGGAGTCCAAGAGTCACGAGTCCGGGTCAGTAACCTGAACCTCATTAATGATTAAGTATTGGAACCTTGCCCCATTAAGAAGACATACTTTATTGTTGGAATCACTGATTTCCAGTCAGATTTTTTTCGGATGATTAAATGAATTCACAATAACAAAATAAATCATGATTAAAGGGACTTAGACAGTAACATAGTCCAAATCCTTAAAATCCAATTGAAATTCTTCCTGTTCCCTAATACCTTATTGTATTGTTATAAAAAAAACAAGCATGGGGTAGGTTTCGTTTTTTCAAATTTCCCTTTCGTTAAAAAGATATTATATTTACGATTGAATTGTTCAGATGTCAAATTATCCAACGGATCGTCAGAACCGTGTACAAAGTCAGTGCAATGAGTTGGTGAATGTCACTTTGCATGTTTGCTTATTACTCGGCCATACAGAGTCCATTTAATTATGCTTTAACTTGAAATGTTCACACAACACCCAGTGGACAGGGTAATGGTCATAATTTATAATTTAACATTAATACATAGTATCAACCACTCATCACTTTTTGCAAATTTACTAGATCCCTGTAACACTTTCACAATTATAACATCGAACGGTTACCAATGTTGGTTAATTACTGAAAGTGCTTAGGCAAGGTGGTTTTTATGACAGATTGTGTAATATCAATATTTGATGAACTATTTAAAATATTTGTATATTTCAGCCATTACCGATGACCCTATGGCAGAGGATTCACGACGCATTCCACCTGTGAAGCGGTCTCACCATCCCAGTTTCAGTAGCATGGATCTTCTTTCCATGGACGGTCTTACCAGGTGGGGGACTTCTATATGATTGCTTCCTGACTTGACCATCGACTGCCTACCACGCTGTGAGATATTTACAGTGATACTACTATGAGCTGCCAGAATTGCAAGGCTGTCACAATCAATGCTGCTGAATAACCGTCCCCACGCTCTGGACTCAACCTGCTGAAGCCAGACCAGTGCGAGAGGGTCAACAACAAGCAGACAACAATGGCAGCAATACGCACAAACACGAAGGTGCGCCAGTTCGACGTGGGTGACACAGTCTGGGTACACGACTTCGCCGAGGCAGCAACAAAAGAGGGTCGGGAACTATCACTTTGAGATATGGGCCCAATCTTGAATGGAGACGTTATCTTGATCACATGACATCGGGAACATCACATCACCCGAGACGATCAGACACCACCGCCAGATGATACAGTTTAGGGGTCTGATGCACCAGTCATGCCAATGGAAACAACTGTCACAACCCTCCAACATCAACTACAGAGTCAGGGGAAACCACTCAAACAGTGATTCGCAGATCGGAAAGACACCAAGAACTCCAGATAGATTAAACTTGCAGATAAAAAGGAAGACATCTTTCAACAAAAGTATCAGTCGAGCAGAATAACCTCCTATGAAGACTAATGACCATGGTAGTCCACCCCTATGGCAGCATCAGTATAGTATCAATGATTGTAGTGAATAATTTGTAGAATATAGCAAGTCATCATGCAAAAAGGGGCAGAATAATCCCCTGTGATGACTACGGACAAGGGTAGTCCACCCCTGTGTCCTTACGATTAGGGAAGGGTAAAGTAAGTACATAAATGTAAATAAATGATAAAGAAATACAATGGTAAATGATAATCAATCCATTATACATTAACAGTAGGACTTATCCAATTGTAATCATGTTTTGGAACTGAAAAGACAGTTTTAATAGTGGACTCAGGACTGTAGGGATTTCTTTTTAATGATTGTATTAAATATAATGAAAAATAATTATACAATATTATACGTGTTTGATGATTCATTTGCACCCGCCACATCGTGTGACGTATAACTATGGAGAAGCTACATAACAGGGGGGGGGGGGGGGGTCGTCACCTGCCTCCTTCCCCAATAGTTCGACAAAAAATAATAACAAATACATGGTGAAAATAGGGTAATTCAAATAATCCGAGCTTTGTATTCTCAACTAGTTAATTAATTGTGTGATGTCATATTTCACTTATATTATGTTTGTTATATGCATTTGATTATTTTACTGGAAACCACTAGATTTTACAGCACATTATTATGCCCGTTACAAAAAAAAATGTATATTACAGTAGCATACTGGAGTAGGCTACACCCCTACACTTGTTTTGATATATGTTTTACAATATTATAAAAGAAAAGATGTGCCTAATGGAAAATGTGTTTTGACCCCATGTATATATTGGTACATTTACATGCTGAGGCCTATATTATTTTATTGGACTCATGATAATGATAAATATATGTGTTCATTGTTTTTCTAACTGCATTAATGAAAACAACAAGACAAAATCAGTATACACATTATTTGTAAAGGTATGATGCCATTATCCATCAAACTTTACTTGTTATATTTAGGCTATTTTGTTGTTTATTGTATTTTTGTTTTATTGAAGAATATATATATACACTATTCACAACATGCAATCGTTCTCCTCTGTTATATTTTTAGTTATATTGTCCGTATATAAAATGCTGTACTTTCCCCTTGCAGTTTACCCTTCTTGGATCCCCATATTGCCTATTTACTGTCAGTTACAAACTGTACATTGGATTTAATGCTGAGTAAAATGTACATCAAGCTGAGTAAAAAAAAAGAGGAAAGATTGCCCAATAGTTTCTTTTGATATTTTTACCCATTTTGTTTTTGCCCAACGTGGCCTTGGACTCATAGCGACCCTCATGCTGGGTAAGAGTTGGGTAAAGGTTGGTAAAACAGGAGGTTGGGTAAATATATGGGCAATGTCTAACTGGGCAATGGAATTGGGTAATGAATAATGACCAACAGTTTTGCCCAATTATTGCTTTTCTAGGTTCTAGGTGGGTAATAATTGGGCAATATTCCTGGGCAATTCGTTGGGTAAATGATTTACCCAACTCAATTACCCAGTCTCAATTACCCAGTGGGTAATAATTGGGCAATATTCCTGGGCAATTCGTTGGGTAAATGATTTGCCCAACTCAATTACCCAGTCTTTATATTTATACCCAATTGTATGGTAATAGTTGGGTAATATGCGGGTTGGGTAATCTTAAGATGGGTAATTAGATGGGCATTTAAGTTTGCCCTAAAATGGGTAAATTACGAAAGGGGCAAAGTTTACCCAAAAGTTGGTCGGACTCATAACGACCCTCATGTTGGGTAATTTTTGGGTAAAATTTTGCCCAATATTTTTAAGAGTGTGGCATCTTAGCTAACGAGGCCTACAAGCTCAGAAAGGAACGAGGTTTATCCACCAGGATAATTGTACAAGGCACCTCTGTGATTCTACAATGGAAAAACAAAGGCACCAGTACATGGAATAATCACCAGGAATGATACCTATCAAGACAAGAAAAGCTGTAAGCACGAACTACGTATTTAGTTAACGATAATCCCAAATTATTGGGTCCTTTATCTTTTATTTTCATCTTTGTTTATCTTTCTCTCTGTTCATTATAGACTCTAATATACGTCAAGAGAGAAAATGCAAAGAATATAAAACACTGAGAGAAATGACTTTATATACAAAGAAGGAACTATGATCAAATTATACATTTGATTGAACATTTATTTTAGATGCTAATGTTCTCTCTGCCTTCTCTCTGTTCAACATTAAAGACTCTAATATACGTCAAGAGAGAAAATGCAAAGAATACAAAACACTGAGAGAAATGACTTTATATACAAAGAAGGAACTATGATCAAATTATACATTTGATTGAACATTTATTTTAGATGCTTATGTTCTCTCTGCTTTCTCTCTGTTCAACATTATATACTCTTAATATACGTCAAGAGAGAAAATGCAAAGAATACAAAACACAGAGAGAAATTACTTTATATATAAAGAAGGAACTATGATCAAATTATACATTTGATTTAAGCATTTATTTTAGATGCTTATGTTCGCCCTTCAATACCTTTATGACTAAGGAAATATAATATATAAAAGTGAATATGCTTACACCACAATATGAACTTTGTAAGGATACATTGACTTTTAATTATTGTTATTCCGTATAGAAATAATAATAGTGAGGGGGAAATGAGAGATATTAAATTATTGCATTATGGAAAAAAATATATATATAATGCTTATTGCTTATGCTTATTTTTGTGTTTCTTTTATGTATATGTATATTATATATATATGTGAAAGAAATATAGAAGTGAGCAAGCTAAAATGAATGCGCATTGGCAATACTTGCTTTGGCATTATAGGTATATTTTGTATTGCCTATTGTGTGAGATATTAAAATATTGAATTATGTAAAATATAAAATAAAAGAAAACAAAATAATAACCATGCTAAAATGAATGCGCATTGGCAATACTTGCTTTGGTATTTTAAGTATATTTTGTATTGCCTAGGCTATGCTAGTATAGTGTTTACATTTCCCTCTCGCTCTTGCATATGATATGTACGTTTTAAAATCAAACGTATACACCGTGAATGCATTTTAATTCATTATGTACTCACACATATATTTAAGTACATGAATAATATATATTTTTGTTTTCTCTTGATACAAATATGTCAAGAAAACTTTGTATTCTGTGTTTATATATAAATGTTTTATTTTTTATTTTTTTTTCTCTCTATGTATAATTGTTTGTTGACACTTCCGCAATATTTGATGGATGTGTTGTAATTATGTGACCACTAAGCACTATGCAAACTCGAAGTACTAGTGGAAATTTAAAATATTTTACAGCAGCTAGTACTAAATAGTGGCACATTTATTTTGTTTTATTTCATGCATTTGTACCAGCCATGGTGCTGTGCATGTTTTTCCCCTTATTATTGATATTGATACTAGTTTTGCTACCCCTTATGCATGCCTTAATGCTGTTGTTTAAATGAAAAAAAAAGAAAAAAAAGAAAACAAATACTAGTTGCTAACTAGTATTAAATTTATTTTAATTGATGGTCCATGGTACTTTAATAACCTTGAATACTATCCCTTAAAATAAATTCTTTCATTCGTAGGTAGTGTAAATTTATATGCAATGCTAATTAGCCTAATTAGCGGCATTCTCCTCGTGGGCGTGCCCGCGGCTGGGTATGCATGGCTGGAGCTCATGCCCTGTGCGATCTTGTATAGCGTATCGGTTCCTTTTGTCATGCATGCCGGTCGCGTGCGTGTTTTCGGCGAGAGTGCCGTAAATTGACTTACTTTCTAAATTTAACACCGTATACAATCTTCGTTTTATTCTATTCCCTTCGTTTGTTATGTTATGTCAACACATTTATAGAGTGCCAAAGTAATGGCGTCACATGCTTTTGTTATTGCATAGTAATGGTTCTTCATTACTTTTCCTTTTATATTGCCATTAAGTAGTAGGTCGGAGTTTGTTGATTGCCTTTTTAGCAACCGCTAGATTACCAATTTTATTGCTTGCCTGACATTGTTTAGAACCATCACTCATGGCAATGAATAGCTCTGACGAAGCACTTTGGCGCTCTTTATTGGAATGATTGATGTTGTACACTTTTATTTTGATTGTTAACAATTCCCTTGTATAGATTAGTCTCTAGATTGCGATCTTCTTCTCTCTATATATAAATATATCTTGTCTGTGTTATCATTTGTTTAAGAACTGCCCACATGCATTGAGGTAAACCGCGTGGTAACTCGCTGGTTTAACACTCTTATTATTAGTTAAGTTGAATGACAAACACACTGTAAATAGACCGCTTCTGCAGTGTGTGCACGTGGTGTGCGTGTGACGTAGGACTGCCCGTTGGCGGGCTTGGCAGTGGTAGCTGACATGGTTGCTATTGTTGGGCTTGCCAGCGGATGGTCTGGCGTCATGCGCGCACTAGTTGCATGCATTGCAGAGGCGGTCTATTGTGTCGATACGATTTTATTGTAATAGAAATTCCTTGATGTTTGAGAGGATCTCCCATGTGTTTGCTACATGCAACAATAGTATTACTATTGTTGTGTGTGATAGATACATGGGAGATCCTCTCAATGAGTCACCCATTTCCTTGGTACCTCGTAACCTATATAAACTCTAGCGCATATAACTGATTCATTCAGAATCTGCATTCTTCTTCTCACCTCTTGATAGTGCTATACGTTCTTTCAAGATTTATTCTTTCCTCCTTTTTCTTGACCTGGCGGTGGTCAGTACTAAACCGGAACCGCCATCAATGGCTGCAATTCGTTCCGTTTATTCACTCAGCACTTGTATTATTTTAGCACTTGCACAAGTCACTGCACATGCACTCATGGTGACACTATTGTTTATACTGAGACTAGTACGAAGTGATGTATTTTTTACGCTTAATGTTATATATCAAACAGACAATTTAATTCTACATAATATACAAATCATTACATGGGCCCATCTCTTAATCATTGTTTTTGATAATTGTATATTGAAATTATTTATATGAATTTTGATATAGAAATTAATCAAGATGTACTAGAAAATGAGTCAAGATATTATACTAGTGATGAGTTTAATGCTGCATTTAATTTAAATAACGATGACCATAAACAACAGTCCCTTAGTTTGTTGCATATTAATGCTAGAAGCATGAATAAAAACTTTGATTCTATGGATTTATTTTTTTCTTCCATACAACATTTTCCTTTCTCTATAATAGGGATAACGGAAACATGGTTGAATAATAAATCACCTCCTTTATTTAATATAGAAAATTATAAATTAATTAGAGTTGATCGTAATTATGGACGAGGGGGTGGAGTAGCCTTGTATATTCATGATTCTTTATTATTTAAAGAGAGACCCGACTTACATGTAGATGGCTCCGAATATATTTTTATTGAAATTATAAATAAACAAGCTAAAAATATACTTGTTGGAGTGATGTATAGACCACCTCATAGTAATGTTGATATGTTTGTGGATGGATTAGAAGAAAGTCTTTCTTTAATATCGCGTGAAAATAAAATCATTTATCTTATGGGTGATTATAATATTAATTTACTTCCACCTGCATTTAATAATATTGGACTTAGGTTACTAACTACACTCTCTTCTTATTCCCTCCATCCACATATTAATAAAGCTACCCGCATAACTAATGTAACTGAAACTTTAATAGACAATATATTTTCGAATATTTGTAACGAAAACACTCAGAATGGAATATTGTATTTCGATATTTCTGATCACCTCCCCATATTTGTTATTTCCCCTACAATTAAATTATTAAAACATGAGCCCACGAAGTTTATATACGTTCGAAAAGAAACGGATGCTAATATTCAGAGCTTTCGGGCTGACTTAGCATCAGAATCTTGGGTTGATGTATTACATTTAGTTGATGCTAATAATGCATATGATATATTTTTGAATAAATTAATGTATTATTATAATAAAAATATTCCTTTGGTTCGAATTAAGTTAAATAAAAATAAGGCTAAGAAACCATGGATAACTAGGGGAATTTTACGATCGATCGCGACTCGCAATCGATTATATAAGAAAGCATTAAGAAGTAAAGTTAATACTGATTTAGATAAATATAAAAAATATAGAAATAAGCTAACATCAATTATCCGGCTATCCCGCAAATTATATTATTCAAATAAAATTTTGAGTACTCAAAATAATAATTCACTTTGGAATATTATAAAAGATCTTATTGGTAAGAAAAAACATATAAATACAAACATTAATGTCAATGGACAAAATATTAATAATTTGGAAGAATGTGCAAATTTGTTTAATGATTATTTTGTTAATGTAGGTCCCACATTAGCCTCTAAGATAGATGCGGGTAATAATCATTTTTCTCAATACCTTGGTGAACCATCTGAACATTCATTATTTTTTACTCCCACAACGGTTTATGAAGTTGTTTGTATAGTTCAATCACTGAAATCAAGTAATTCATCAGGACAGGATGGGCTAAGTATGAATCTTATTAAGCAAATAATACACTTTATTGTTTCTCCATTGGTTTATATATTTAATCTTTCTCTCTCTACTGGTTCTTGTCCTAACTTATTAAAAGTTGCTAAAGTTATACCGATTTATAAAAAAGATGACCCATCTAAACTTCAAAATTATCGCCCTATATCATTATTATCAAGTCTTTCAAAGGTTTTAGAAAAATTGGTGTATAATAGATTGATTTCTTTTTTGAATGAGCAGGATATTTTGATTCCTAATCAGTTCGGTTTTAGAAAAAATCATTCAACTGATTTTGCTTTAATTCAACTTTGTGATAAGATAATTGAATCTCTCGCCAAAAAGGAATATGTTATAGGTATTTTTATGGATCTGAGTAAGGCCTTTGATACCATCGATCATACAATTTTACTTCATAAACTAGAACACTATGGTATCAGAGGCCTTGCTCTATCCTGGTTTGAGGACTATCTTAAAAATAGAACACAGTATGTTTATTATTATTCTAATAGTTCCTCAAAATTGAACCTCACATGTGGAGTTCCTCAAGGTTCCATTTTAGGCCCACTATTATTTTTAATTTATGTTAATGATATAATAAGAACATCAAATATTCTAACTTACATTCTTTTTGCCGACGACACAAATATAATTTACTCACATACAAATATTAATACACTTGTTGATACTGTAAATCATGATTTGTGTAATATCTCATTATGGTTTAAATGTAATAAATTATCCTTAAATATAAGTAAAACTAATTTTATACGTTTTAGAACTATTAACTCCCAAGACCAACCACACTGTAATTTGTTTATAGATGGTGTATCCCTGGTTGAAAAACAGTCCACTAAATTCTTAGGAGTTATCATTGACTCATATTTGTCTTGGAATGAACATATTCATAATATAACTATTTTGATATCCCGGAATATTGGTATTTTGTATAAAATGAAATATTTGATAAATGGTAAATCTTTATTTACTCTTTATAATACTTTAATTTTACCGTATATAACATATTGTAATATTATATGGGCAAACTGTAGTAAAATTAAAATAAACTCAATATTTCTTTTGCAGAAGAGAGCAATTCGTATTTGTACACACTCTAATTATCTTGCAAATTCTAACCCTTTATTTAGTCAATTAAAAACGTTAAAGATTTATGATATACACACGCTCCAAACTGCCATTTTTATGTATAAGTATACTTCCAAAACACTTCCAGCATCTTTCTTAGATTTTTATTTATTAAATGTAAACGTACACTCATATTTAACTCGACATGCTCATGATTACCATCTTAATAATCCCAAACTTAGTTTAGCCCTACGATCAATTAGACACCATGGACCAGATATTTGGAACAATTTACCTAACCATATTAAAATTAGGACCTCCCTTTATTCATTTAAAGCCAACATGAAAACTTATTTGTTAACTCAGTATAATTTGCTAGATCTTGCATAGAAATGTTAATTAATTTGATTTGTTATTTCTTGGAACTGTTCTATTTTTGGCTGTCAATAGGAAAAGGCCCTGCATACATCTAAATATTATTATATGTAATTGAAACCACACACACTTAATTTCACAGTATTAGTCTTTTATTGTTTTATGCACCAAGCTTTTTTTTGTTTGCACTATGCACAAATGCACTTTTCAATACAAAACATATCACTAAAGATATTTTGTTATTTTCACTCGAAATTAATGCAGCCATGCTTACTTGGAATCATTACACCTATATTTTATTTAAATTCGAATATAATATAAACATTATCAATACAATTGATAAATGGATTTTTAATCGCGTCCCTTGCATAGGTTGTTATTTATTTGCTAACTCGGCAGAGGCCACTGTCATCTTCAAGCTTCTACGCTTACGACATGTGGTCTCCTGCTTTTTCCTTTGTTATAAACTTATTAAGCATTTTATAAGATATCCATTCTCCCCCTTATTTCTTATTTTATATTATGCAAATTATTTTCACTATGGATTGTTATTAATGAACATATTTCTTTTTGCTTGTATTTTAATTAGAAACATATTTTGTTAAACTGACTTATTACTTATAATATATATTTGTATGATGTTTCTTTGTATTGTTTTGAAAAAGTGGAAATAAAAATAAACAAACAAACAAACAAACAAACAAACACGTGGCATTACTCGGTTTCCGTTCGTGCTACTTACGGCAGGGCAGAGCAAAACTTTAAAGGGATAGTTGAGTTTTGGTAGAGAGGGCGCTAGACTACTTTTTTTTTGTGAGGTAATGAAAAACTGAGTGTAAAATTTGAAAGAGCATAATATTTAAATAATAAAATCATCTTTGTTTGATCAAAATCGGTTCAGAAACGGCTGAAATATCCATAAATATAACAATTTGTAATAAACCTGGGGCCCCATCAGGTTTATTAGAGAATTTTGAACCAGCCGTTAAAAATTCAAAAAAATGCTTCCTCTTTTCAAAAAGTTACAAAATAGGTATTTAAATAGTTGTTGGTTATTTCTCTATCTAATCACTATTTCAACAAAGCATCACATGCACAATATTTTATTCAAAATGATTGAAACCGATGAGTGTTTAGAGAGCGCCCTCTTACGTTTTAACGGCTCTTTTTGAATGATAACATGATCTTTACTACGTCATTTGTAATTTTGTGTTCCTTTCTAGTTATAACTATTAGTTTGTAATGTAATGATGCAGGTTTTGGTTACTAAAATTCAGTTTCACCAAAACTGTACTCTCCTTACCAGAACTCAACTATCCCTTTAAAGAAGTTACACATCCTGCCACGACATGGCTATTGCTATCAGCTCTGCCTTCCCGCAATCTGCACAAAAGCGTAGTTCTGTCGCTAAGCTATCGCCACGCATTGCCACGGAATAGCCACGAAACTACCACCGACTAGCCCCGTTTCGTAGCATTTCACAAAAATGCCAATACGTGGTTCTTAAATACGGGAAGGCTTTACGGGGGTATGCATGTGTGACTGGAACATAAGAGAATACAATGGCAAGACTAAATCATGGAGCGTCAAAAAGTATCTTATTTTCCTGACATGGGCATTGAAACCGGCTCCTCTTATTACATCATCATTTACTTTTCCACATTTATGAATATTATCATATTTTAAAGAAACGTGTCTCGATTCGTTAACTTAAGGGGTGTGGGAAAAATGGGCTATACTATAGGTTTTCCCATTCATTTTCGTCATTTTGTCATTCAATTTCGTCCCGAGAAGCCGAGAATGTGCCAATGCCAACTTCAATGTCGTCTATTGTCGACCAATTTCACAAAAAGTCCATTCAATTTAGTCGTTCGTCACGCATTTTCGTCGATTACAATTCAAATTCGTCGGTCACAGTTGCTGAACACATCTGTGACTGACGAATTTGAATTGTACTGGACGAAAATGTGTGACAAATGACTAAATTGAATGGACTTTTTGTGAAATTGGTCGACAATAGACGAAATTGAAGTTGGCATTGGCACATTCTCGGCTTCTCGGGACGAAATTGAATGACAAAAGTGTTAAAATGAATGGGAAAACCTATATTAGAGGAGCAAAGATTGGAATGCCCACCAACTCGCGAATACTGAGCGTCAATGCATCTCTAATGGTATAGATGCATTGAAATATTAATGGGATCCATTACCTTCGTCTGATTTTTTGAAATAAAAAAGCGATATTTTGAGACTTCAATAATATACCAGTATCATTGTTAGATTCTTCATAGAATAAGAACAAAGTTTACCTAGTGAAAATAGTTTAAAATATGTGAGATTTTATTACCTGTGCCCGTGTATTTTGACTGCAATCGAAAAGCGTCTCTGAACGCTGTTCAATTCAATCATAAATATATCCATACTTAGGGAGACATTAATTTTGAAGAAAAAAAACGTATCAGTCTTCTGTTACCATAGGCCAAACAACAAGTTAGAAAAGAAATGTGAAAGATCAATGTGTTTTTTTCTTCAATTTGCCAAAGTTAATGGAACACTTTTAAGTAAAGACTATTACAGTAAGATATACCGTGGCGTTGTGCATGGGTGTCTGCTTTGGGCTGACGGGGGTACAACAACTGACGCCTCTTATCGTATTACACAAGTGTCCTTAGTTCAATATTCTCAACGTCAATGACATTCTCAAACCATCTCAACTTTGTATTCACATAATTATTCTTATTGAAAATAATATTATTTTGATAAAAGGAGAACCTTCTTCAAGGTGAATCTAAGAAGGCAATTATAATACATACGAAATTGGCCGGTGCGTTTTATCAAAATGATTTAATTTATTTGTATTATAAATGTATACTATAAAGAACTCTTGAAAACACTGGCGCACGACGCCAAGATCCAACATTTACGCGAAAGTGTCCGAGCTAGTTCTACCTAGCCTGCGTCATAAATCTGTGTTTTGTCGAAAAGTCTAGATAATTATTGTTAAAAACGCATTAATTTTGGTATAAAAAATACGCAAGAGTGTGGTCGCGCGAGGAAAGTGTTGTGTTTCGTGCTTGTCCTTTACCTGACCACATGATCATTTATGCAACGATATTCCCGCTGGATATCTGCGTTTGCTTTTTGGTAATGCTTAGACATTATTTTATCTAATGTGTCATTTATTTTGTAGTTTTACTTTTCGCAATACAAAGAAAATTATTAAGACGTACACCCATTGATTATTTGTATAAGAAATACTAGAGTCAAACTATACACTATGACTCTTATTTCACTATATGAGTCGTTCGGTGCTATGTAAACTTAGAGAAAATAGTTTTAAAACACGACATAAAATTTGATTAAAAGTCTCAAATATTGGCTTGCTTGATTTTGATGTCTGTTTTATTCAAAGGATACAAGATAATGTCCTGTCTAAGTCTAACTGAAGTCTAACTTAAAGGCATATATGCGTGGGTTATAAAGGGTAGTCAGCAAATTCCAACTCGACTCCACCGTAATCTCTCGAGGTAAACTCACGATATGTGTTGGATCGATCGAAGAGTGGTGCTTCGAAATATCTGAACAAAGGCCTTCTTATGAAATTGCATGCAGCAAACAAAATTCTCACGCTGTCACCTAGGCATCAAACGGCGGCACTTTGAAGTCGGTTGCGGTTAAGCGTGTTATGTGATATTTTCGCTCGTAAACATCTCTGATGGATCTCCATTCGACTAGTACAAACATTCCGAACGCGACTATTTTTGATGCATTTTGGACTCGGGTATTCGGAAGTGGGACAGTTTGCGATCGCTACTTATAACTGAGCCAATGGGGATTACGTACCGTGCGTAAAAGTGCGCAAGATGGATCCACGCGTCTAATAACCCACGCATATATGCCTTTAACATTAAGATCAACTTGAAATCTTTGCGGAACAACCTCCAGATCATAGTCGCGTCCTTGGAATTAGGTGCAAATTCGCACGAACGTTAAATACATATAGAACTCAATGATTTAACTGCTAGTTCTTGCTCAAAAGCAATACCACAAGACTATACACAAACTAAGAGCGGAATTATGTTTGATTTACTTATAGTCTTAATATCAATTCCTCTTTGTGCTCTTCACATCCATTAATCCAATGTATTTCCACGTAGTCATGCTTGCGTATCTAAAAATTGGAGTATCGGATACAATTCACGAGGGTGTACACTCAATTTAGATTATTCAGGCTATCGCGTAAGACGTTTCCCCCTCGAATTAAGATATACATCACAGCCACAGAGACTGATATAGACAATGGTTTCCATGGAGCAGCTTTTTTTTCTTTTCTTTTTTTTGTTTTGTGTTTTTTTGGGGGGATGGAGGGGTCAGCCCAAACGGGGGCAGAAAGGGGGTGTAGCCTGTGTTAACATAAAAATGGTGTAATAAAAAATCTGTATTTATCCCCTCCGACTTCTTTACCATGTTAACATGAGATGGAACATAATGTACGTACACATAAATGTACATGATGCGTAGTATGTAAAAATTATAGTACGCAAAAACACAAATGCATACACACGCGCACACACACACACACACACACACACACACACACACACACACAAACACACGCACACACACACACACACACACGCACACACAAATACACACGCACACACACACACACACACACATCAGAACAGCTTTGAGTGGCACGGAGAGCACGTCCCCACACACACACACACACACAAAACACAAACATACGGGTAAAAATTCAAGAGAAAAAGAAAAGAAATTAAAATCAAGCTACATCAATTGTGATAAGGGACCACGTATAACTTTTACATGAGGGCGATTTTCCCCTTAGACACCCTCTTTAATACTAATAGCAACATGCACGCCACTTAAAGATTTGGGTATCTGCCAAACATAAGAGGATTTGTCTGCTACCATACTAAAATCTAACATTCATCTCTTGAACAAAAAGTGATGACGTCAAACTCATTTCTAAAAGGGGATTTTGAAGGGAGCATTTCTATATAGTTCATTTATTCGCTATGTGTGCCAAATGAAACTGCAAGAATCCACTTTACTCAGCACTTAAAAACAAGTTAAATGAATCATTGCTTTATCCCCATGTATCTCATATACCGGAATAGATGTTTGGTATAAAGTTTAGGGCCTGCACAATTAACGCCTTGCTTATGTATTGCGTGCACAAATTAACAAATCATATATATGTAGTGAGATTAGAGTCGACCGTGACACTCAAAGGGTTAATAGAGGGCGCTTCTCAATTTGCTTCTAGACGGAATAAATTGTCCCTAAAATTTGGTTGATTTCAATATTTTCTAGGTAGAAAGGTGTCACAGCCATTTTGATCATTGACACACTGTACTGTTTAGTTAACAAAAATGCAAATAAATTGTCATTTTCGTATTGCTGCTCAAACATGTCAAAGGTAGCAGAACTGAATGTCATCTGGCAATAAAAAAAATATTTGGGTGGCAACGGACTAAAAATACAAGAAGCCCCTCCCCCCACACACGCACAAACACAAACCCACACACACATACTTCACGAACACAAACAAGTACACACAAACACAAACACACACACGCACACACTCACACAAACACCCACTAGCACACTTCCGGTGCCTGTATGGGTGTCCCCTTACTTTCAAGGCTGTGTTACCGACAGATGAAAATCTCTAGCCCAATAAGTAGTATTAGCAAAATATTAACAATTCAAGGAAATATGGTATATATTCCAACGAGGAAAATCATGAATATTCGCGGTTTTATATTGTTTACTACATTGTGTTTTTATATTACTCTCCGTGATACATGGTTGTGTCTGAAGATACAAAACGTATGGGGAGTAGTCCACAACTTTGTCATGACATGATGTTGGGCCATTGTCGGAAAATGACGTTATGCCAATATATCACAAAAATGACGTCGTGACGATGTTGGGCTGGCGGACATTTTAACCTCGAGCCAACGGCGATATGCCGACATCCGGCAACCAACTTCCGACATCGGCCCGACGTCAGGTGGCTAGCTGGGATTACAGTACAACCTAATAGTTATAACTCCACCATGGTGGAAAAGGTATAGAAAATTACGAACGACAAAGTAAAAACCCGGGTACCGGGTATTCAGCTGTTACAACTCAAGAGGGCGCTTTTCTAAAAAATCATTGGTTTCAACCATTTTCATACAAAATTGTGCATGTGATGTTTTGTTAAAGCAATTATTAAATAGAGATATCATCAACAACTATTTAAAAATCTCTTTTGAATTTTCTTGAAAGAAGTGTGTATGCATTTTATGTATTTTAAAAAAAGTCAAGATATCGTTTGGCTAGACGATATGATTATAAATAAAATATTTTGAAATCAAATTTTACAACTATGAGAGCATTTGAAAGAGAATGATTTTCGTTTCACATGTTTTATTCAACGAACTTTCAAATGGAATTACAACCAACCAATTGAGTGTCATGGGGCATTCCGGGAAGTACCAATACTCAAGTGTACCTTTAAATAGCGTGGTATTAGACAATTACTCATAATTTTCCGATGGAGATAATAAATAACCATGAACATTCGTGGTTTCAGAGTGTTTATTCTAATTTGTATTTTAGTGTTCGTGATGAAAATGCCACCCAACAGAGTAGAACTCACGCCTGACGATGTTCAAGAGGGTCTGAGTACATCCTGTGTTAATACTGACTTCATCTCACGGGGATATATGATAAAATGCTGGTCAAATACCTGAATACTACAAGATACAGGATACAACTCATTCAAAAATAACACGTGCGTAATCAATGGGTCGAAAACACTCTGAAGTTGGGGTTGGGGTGGGGGTGCAGGGTGCAGGGGCAAAACAAAAACACCCCTTCACATGGCTAATATTCCTCTTATATCCGACGAAAATGGGGTCTTCTCGCTTTATATCGGGGGAGGGTATGGGCTTGCATGCATGCCCCACTTCCGGTGACTCTGAGCGCCAGCAAAGGGATACGGCCTAACAACAGTTCGGGCGTGTCCTTTCAAGAATGAGATTTATTACACAAGAGAATAACGTAATTCACAAAATTGCGTGTTATTATCAAGACACATGCGAAAAATTAATATGGGGAGACAAAAAAGGGGATTTCACCCTGAATATGTTTATTTGAGGGGGCATGCATTTCCCATTTTACGGTGCCCACGAACGCCAGCATGACCTTACAAGAGCTCAAGCATGCCATTTCAAGGGTGAGATTTATTACAAAAGAGATTATCCTAGTTCACAAAGTTGCGTGTTATTATCGTTTGCCAAAGATACGTGCGCAAATATGGCGCAGACAAAAAAGGGATTCTTCACCCTTAGTGTGTTTCTTTGAGGGGGAGGGGCATGAATTACCCATTTTCCGTTGCATATGGACGTCAGCACGAGGACACGACCTTGCAACAGTTCGGGCGTGCCTTTTCAAGGGCGAGATTTATTACACAAGAGATTATATTCATTCAGACAATTACAAATGTAAATTGTTTGCTAAAGACACATGAGTGAATTAAAAATGAGGCGGGGGTGGGGGGGGGGGGGGGAGGGGGGGGGGGGGCTTCATACATGCATTGCCCCCATATTCCGGTGCCCACAAGCGTCATCAATAGAACATCACCTTACACCACTTCAAGCTTGTCCTTTCAAGCGTGAGATTAATTAAACAAGATATATCTTCATGTGTTAATGCCGTTGCTATATAAATACACTCGCGCAAATATAAAAAAAGGTGACCTATTGTGCATGGCCACCTTCCGACGGTGTTTAAACACCTGCACGCCCTAGCATCTCCGACGACGTTTAAAATAGGCAAATGACATTGATCATAAAGAACTTATAAATTAAATAACAATTACCAATTTGAAGATTGCCTAGCAAGGTCATGCTCAAGGCGTGCGCAAGATTGCTCCGCACGTACGTTGATTTACGAATCCGAACTATACGTACGGTATACTTTAACCCAGAATATGTTGACGTCAAGAAGATTATATCTTAATGTTCCCAATTGAGTAATCACATGAATATATTAATTGTTTTTCGACTACATTTTTAAAGCGCTGTCAGAGAAAGCTTTTCGGCGTGGTGTGAGATTACTGATTTGAGACCCGTTTATTCCTTTTTGGTAAAATTATTGAGGTATATAATTATATATGACATTTCACACAAAGCAATAAGTACACGACTTCTAATATTCGTGTATGAAAAAGTGTGGGCGTTGTCGTAAAAGGACTCACTCGCCATATTTCTACTTCTCAAATGTTAACATTTTTCACATTTTAGTAGTTATGTTGTTCTTACTGAGATTAATTGTAAACAAAAATAACTGTTTACAGTACATTTTTCTTTAGGAACCAATGGGCATATTGCAATAATAAGGAACCAAATAACATACATATTTGTAGAATTTCTTTTTCGACGACAAATATTAAGCGTCGCCATGTGTTTTCTCTCGTGGAGATCAAACTATATGTTTTATGAAAAGGGACTCGAAACTGGGCACTACAACCATGGTCCATGGTTAACTAATTCATTTTGGTTTCGATAAATATAATATTCAGTTTATGTAACTAAAGTACATTTTGACCAATAGCCTATTTTATAGAGCGAATATTCACGTTCAATGGATGCTATATGGCCGAGTAATGAGCGAAAATGCAAAGTGATATTCGCTAACTCATTGAACTGATTTTGTACACAGTTGCAAGTTACCAGTGGATAATTAAAAAACCCGAACACTTCAATTGTAAATATATTTTTAACGGAAGGGAAACTCAAAAAACCTAAACGGCTCCATGCTTCTATTGGTAATCCGAATATAACTAGAAGGCTTGAGAGAACCCCTAGAGTTATAAGTATAATATTTATGGCAATGCTACTAGAACCCTTTAAATGTAATGTTCAGACAGAGGAAAAAAAGAAAGTAATATCATCAAAATGTATCGGCGACGTCGGTGGTTTGGAACAAATTCGTGATGTGTTAGCTGATACTCCCAAGACCTATAGGCAGGAAAATCAAGGCATCATTTTGGAACCAATTCCACATTTTTAAAAGTCGTATCTGATGCAATGATCTTTTTCACATCGCAACTACACCTTCTTACAGTGTCCCGGGGGATTGTACCCCCTCCCGCAACCCACACCTAATGCGTATGGCGGGCATTTAGTGCCAATTAAAGTCGGTCGATTTGAAGGTGGTGAGGATTCGTACATCAGACGCGCGATGCCATTTTGCGAACGCCTTGCGCACGGTGCGTAATACTGGCTTTTGCAACACTTCTTATTTCGTATGAGGCAGCAGATTGAGCTTCTTTGCAATATCACGCGAACTTTGCAGCCCGTGTATCGTGCCGCGAGGTCCAAGTTGTTCATGTTTGGGTTACCGGTAGGGCAACGGGTGGGGCACTCGTATACTGTATATGATGTGGTTGGCAGTTTGCTCGGGTGAGCCACACATGCAGTCTGGGGATGTTTTAGGTCCCAGCGAGGCCCCATTGGTAATGTTGGCAACGCTGATTGATATACATGTACAGGACTGAAGGTTATTTACCCTAGATGCATACCATAGTATACGTAGCTCCGTTGAATATGATACCTACTTCTCACGTCCGATTTTAATACACTAAGCGCCTTCAATTTAATTTTGACCACTCGCAATTGCATGCTGCGTCACAAACATTTTGTATTAAAGGAAAAGTAAGGTTTTCGTCAAATATAACTTTCACACAATACTAAAAGGACATATCAAATCACAAAACTAAACATTTTACCAACCATTCGTCACTTTCTGCACTTGCCAACAACGACAAATTTCCTTTTACGTTATTTCGCATTCCGGAGAAGCAACTTTATTTCACCCCGCGTGTATCAACACTGATAATGTATCCTAAAGTCAATTCCCTCCTCAATTCCTTTTAGAATTTGAGCCACTGCCTCAGGATAACATGATTAAAGGAATCATTTGGTAGGCCTTTATTGATCTCGATAGTACTGACCCAGTACTGCCTGCCTGTATTGAAATACACCAGTGTAACAGCTTGCATTTGACCACACACTATACATGCTATACGTTGGTAATTGTTAAATACTTTCAAACTAAATGAGTTAATACATATATAATCTGTGATTCAACCACCGGCATTGTGAAAACATCATTTAATTTGATTAAGGCGTGCTTCTGTTTATGACAAGCTTACAATGATTATTAACTATAAAACGGTATCCGATTGATTGCTTGATTTTCTGAACAGGAGCCACTTAGCTGCATACAAATTGTTTATTATTGTTTTCTGTTTTCCCCCAAAACAGTATGATTTTTGCCCGAACGTGATATGAATTTGCCCGAATTATGATTTTTCTCGAATTTTTGCCAGAAATATTGTCGTTTGCAAAACTCTCTTGGAGGGGGCTGCAGCCCCCGCATCCCCCCCCCCCACGCCTATGAGGCTGGGGGAGGTCTGAAAGACAATAAACTAGTCTATATTGATGTTATTTATTTAATCCTCTAATAGGGTGGATTGCCATTTCAACATGGCAAATTGTATTTATTATTAGAGATAAGCTTCATGCATACATGTTAGTACATCCAGGTATAGGATATGAATTTATATGCCATGTGGACTTTATACTTGCCCGAATTAACGAACCTGTCTTAGATTTGTTTATCTATCTGTTCTCGTTCTCCTTCCTTTTCGATGTCATACTTCTGATCGTGAGTCTTGTGCAGTAACCTAGCTCGGATCGGCCGCAGCATGATGGCAAGACTGAAACTCCCACAAAAGTTGACTTTTATGTCAATTTCGCTCATTGGATTGTCGGCATGGGCAATCAATGGTCTGTTCAAGGTTTCTCTCGGTAGCTGGATATTTTGCTTTCTTGGTAAGTTCACAAAATAGGAGTGTTTACATTTAAACCAAGCAATCAACATACTTTGACTTCTTCTTCTATGTACGTAGTGTAGGCCTACTGCGGAGATGCTTCAAATCTGAAGCTACTTAATTGCAGTATTTTGGTTGTGATGTACGTACATGGTTTACATCATACTCTTTTCGAGAATTAAGCTGCGTTTCAACTAGAGCGAATTTCCGCGGCGAATTACCGCCGCGAACATTCGCACGGACCAAATCAGTGTTATTCATATATTATTCATATATATTATTCATATTACATGGCGAATATTAGCAAGCGAATTTTTTTAATCACTCCTCAGAGCGATTTTTTCAATAATTCGCTGCGAAAAAAAAATTTCGCCGCGGAAATTCGCTCTAATGGGAACGCAGCTTAACACTTCTTTTGTGCGCAAGAGATGTGACTTTCTCATACGCGGGACCTCCCTGTATTGTCCTATCCGAGGGACGGAATTTGTCCGGGAATCCTTTCCTGCATATAGGAAGCCTGGGGGAGGTAACGTGGGTTAGCCGACATGGATTGTCAGATGAAGGGATTCGAGCTGTCTCAGACAGGGCTCCGCGCTTATATGTACAGAGCTAACTAAGATTATATTCATAATTTGTCGGTAGTAACTTACTATAGCATTATTACGCCGTTCCTGATGAGTCATATAAACCGAACACAAAAAGTAACTACCCCCCTAAACAACTGGTTATAATTTCATAACCGATCACTATTTCAAGATGTTGTCTTACCACAATAGTCAGTTGTTATGTACATTTCGTGTGAAAATCAGAGATATTCATCACTCCATGGCTGAAGGAGCACATATTCAAGACAAAATGGCCCAATTCAAAATAGTCACAAAAGCTTGCGCATCCCTGTACATTGTTGTGAAACAGCACATGTAACGTAATGCATTGATGATGGGTTGTGAAACAATGCTGTTTGTTATTCCACCCATTTTTATATTTTGGATGGCACATGTGGTCAAATGCATTTATTGCAAGCGTAAAACAGTGCAATTTGAAATTTCTCAATACTCAATAAACTGCAATAATAATATTACTTTTGCGATTTTTTTAATATGACCATTTTCTCTTTTATGTGTGTTTACTCAACCATGGATTCATTGATACGTCTTATTTTTGCACATTATTTTTCTAACTACCATATGAGGACATCTTGAAACGATTATAAGCAATTGTTAAGCCGGGGTTAAGTACTTTTTGTGTTCGGTTTATATTCGTCCTTAAAACTGTTACCCGCTAGTTAGGTATTTGAATAAAATAATTGTCTTTCCCATATATATTTGTACGTGTATATTTGTCAGGGGTGGGGGTTGGGTGCGGCGACTGAGGCCCTTTTCCCAAATGTCATCCTTCCCGATGTTACCTGACAAGACATTTTGTAAAGCGCTTAACCCCTAAGGTGCCCGAAATGTATACATACCTACAAATACAAATACAAATCCGAGGTGCCATTTGCCCCAAAATTATGTTTTGCCCGAATTTGGAGTGTGTACCTTGATCTGGACCTTACACTGCATATACCGATAAAACACCCGCATGCATTTTATCTTCTAGCTGAGATAACGGATGTGTGGATGTGTGGTATAAATAATCTGATAAGATCCAATTATTGGTCTTTCGAATATTTGACTCAAATAAATATATTTTGTTTATGACCGAATATTTGTATATATATCAGGTTGCCTGAATCGAGGATTTTGACAATAAATGCTAGCCAATATAAGGTTAACCACAATAACCTCTGGTAAATTATAGCTAGGGACTAAATACATCACATAACGACGGATATACTAGTGTAAAGAGGTAAAGAATCGTATGTCCGCATATTATACGTCAGAATCAACGATTTTGACACTGTAATAGTTATAATAAGCAAGATATATTTAGAGATAGTATATGGAGTCACATACCGACGGATACAGAGTCGAAACGGATCAAAATACAGCTTACTTCTTGACAAGGCACATGAACCAAAGGTTTATGGATATTTTGTATAATCAACAAAAACACAGTCATATTTTTCAAGCTATGTATAGTATGTCAGTTATGTGAGTCGATGTAATGTATAGTATGAAATGCCATGGATAGTAAACAAATATACCATGCACTGAGAGCCTCTAGTTGAAATTATGGATTCCGAGGTGACAGGAAAAGCACTATGTTCTGAGGGTCGTAGACCCGAAGAACATAGTGCTTTTTCTGTCACCGAGGAATCCATAATTTCACTAGTGGCTCGAAATAGTGCATGATATATTTGTTTTATATCCTTCGCATAATCATAATCATCGCAAAAATAAATGATTTCAATTAAATTAAAGAAAATATAAAGAAAAACAAAGCATTGATCATGGAACCATCACTGCACTGACTATGTTCTGTTTGTGACACTGACCCCCTTTGCGCAATGTTCTAGCGCAGCGCGCGTATTGCGCTATCTTTCCATTCATGGTTCCGCGCCTTAACAAAAAAAAACGCGCGCATCAAAGTGAATAATTAACCTGCTTTACATTACTACACACGTGTAATTGTATGGAGAAACTAGTTATTCGTACATTACACATAGTGTAGTGCACACCGCGGCCAATTTTCTAATGACGAATTAGTGTCACGACCACAGAAGGACAACGATGCACAATGTGCACCATTGTCGTAATTGTTAAATTCGAATACCGCTACGTTATACATGAAATGCATCTCTAGAATATTCTTTGGAACTTATTGATATTCACGGGTGAAAATATGCTGTATTTCTTTTTAAATAACTCTTTGAGAAATCTCGTCGAGCATCTTTCGCAAGCTAAAACAAGACCTCTGCTCGCGGGGAAGTTTTATAACACGCATCTCTATGGGCTCAATATGATCACCCGGCGTCTATGACGTCATTCATGGAATAGCATTTACTATTCCATGAATGACGTCACGCATAGCACATTTTTCTCCATGGGCATTACTATGTTTGGTCACATGACGCTATGTAGACCAATCACTGAACAGGATTTCATTCATGTAGGATATAATTTAGAATAATGTATTTGCGTATATATGAATATGAACAATAAGTAACTATACTATATATCCAGTTGATTGATGTATATTAACTAGTGAATACATTTTGAAATAACATGAACACAGCATCTCACGTATTTGAAATTGACTCTAAATTGAATCTTAATTGAAGCTAAGACATCATAGCCTTTATTTTATAGCCACAGGGAGCACGACTCGGTTTTATTATCTTATTAGCCTACTTGTCTGGAGACTAGTTGCGGATCAAGTGTTGCTTGATTCCAGACAGTGGCATGCCCAATAATTTTGCAAGTGGGGGTGGGGTGGGGGGGGGGGGGGGGGGGGGGGGGTCCCACATGGGAGCGCAAAAACGCGAGCCGCTACAGGCGGACCCCACGGAAGTTTTCGAACTATAGCTATTCAAAGCCCTGAAATCAAACTACCGGATAACAGGCAAGCATCAGGCAAAAACAGAAGGAAAAACGGGCCTAAAAAAAGGGGGGTCGGGACCAAGACCACCCCCCCCCCCTTATACCTCACTTCCAGAGGGTGTGCATGTTGCTAGACTAATCCCTGTAAACATCCCTTCCAACAGAATAAAGCTTTTGAAAAACATTACTGTTAATGTACTTCATCTCTTCTTAACGTGTTTAAATGTAAAGTAAAGTGTTCAATTCGAAGGATGCATGTACATTTTGACGGCTGTAAACGATAAATATAAATCAATATACAGGGCAGTCTATTTGGCCCTGGATCTGAGCCCCGTTTCATAATTGAATTGTTGTAAATATCCAATTAATGCAACTACTATACTGTGGGTCAACGGCCAGTCAACATGGGGCATTGCAGTTGTCGCTTGAGTAAATTCAATAATTGGACACTTACCTATTTTCATTCATTCCCTCCCCACTTTCATGAGGTCCCGAGATCGAAACCGAACTACATGTATATGCCCATTTTGTTTGGTACTCGGTAGTAATGGAGGGGTTTTGGAAGGCATAAGAGCACCTACACTTGGTAGCCTTCCAAGGGAGTTAAGAAAGAGCACTTCGGGACGAGAATGACCGTGGACATGCTCCATTTATGACCGCGGTCATTAACAACATTGTAGAGCGTTTATGATCAATCATGTGAGGCGCTCTATAAATCGAAATTATTATTACTTTTTACAGGTATCATCTCGGTATCGTCGCTATGTCTGTCTCTCCTCTTCATGGCGATCCTATGGATGCGGCCATCCCCGCACCACGGCGTCAGATCTGTTCTAATGCACCTGTTCTACGCGTTGAGATTCTACACACGTGGTCGACGACAGCTCCAGGAGTTGAAGCGAGCCTGGAAGAACCCCAGGTCCTACCAAGAGCGACTCCTACTCGAGATCATGAGGAAAAACCAGAACACGGAATACGGTCGGACATTCAAGCTCGGAGACATTGGGTCCATAGAAGATTTCCAGAGGCTGCATCCCTTGACGACGTATGAACACTACCAATCGTACATCGATCGTTCCAAGGACGGCGAAGTGGACGTGATGATACCGGGGAAGGTTGGTCACTTTGTAATCACATCGGGTACGACGGGGAAGTCGAAGTACGTACCGCACGAAAACCACAAGCGGCTCCTCAACGAGGTCATGGATGTCCCCAGCGCCATCGTGCACGAGTTGTTCCCCAAACTTAGACTGCTCCAGGGCACTATGATGCACTACGTGATACGGAAGTGCCCGTTGACCAAAGGCGGAGGCAAGGTCACCAGCGCCGTCTCGATCTACGAAGACGGCAGGACGAGGTACTGCCTTAGCACCCCTCTCGAAGGCTTCCGGATCGACTCAGTCGACGCCGCGAATTACATCCACCTCCTTTTTTCGCTGCGGGACCCCAACCTGGGCGTCTTTTTCGCCGTGTTCACAGGAGTCTTTGACAGCGTTATGAAGCATCTAGAAAAGCACTGGGAGGACATCGTCGTCGACATCGAGCGCGGAACCATCAACTCGAGAGTGAAACTTGATGATGACATCAGGGCATCGCTGGTGGAAGAACTGAATGGTGGATACCCGCAGAGGGCTAAGGAGCTTCGAAGGGAATTCGAGCAGGGGTTCGACAACATTCTGCCGAGAGTCTGGCCCCACCTTGCCGCCATAATGGCCATAGATAATGTGGCGTTGTGGCCAACGCTCAAACGCAAATATGCAAGAGGTAAATTGTTTCTCTGTCGTATCGTTGAGTTTGTGTGTGTGTGTGTGTGTGTGTGTGTGTTTGTGTGTGTGTGTGTATGTGTTGGGCATATTGCCATGTTTACACACCAGCAAACCGGGGACAAGCCAAACATCATTGAACAAACGGGCATATCCCCGTTTGAAGGTGTTTATAACATTGAACAAACCATATCCCCGATTGAAGGCTCTTACAAGTATGTGTGTGTGTGTGTGTGTGTGTGTGTGTGTGTGTGTGTGTGTGTGTGTGCGTGTGTGTGTGTGTGTGTGTGTGTGTGTGTGTGTGTGTGTGTGTGTGTGTGCGCGTGTGTATGCATTTGTGTTTTTGCGTACTATAATTTTTACATACTACGCATCATGTACATTTATGTGTACGTACATTATGTTCCATCTCATGTTAACATGGTAAAGAATCGAAAAGAAAGGTGAATTATAAGCCAGATACCCTGGTCTCTCTTGCCTTGTCCCTAATTATTGTATATTTGTTCAAAATGGTAACGGATTGATTATTCTCACCATCTTCCTACATAACTCCAGACATGTCACTGACATGCTTCTGCTACGGCTGTTCGGAGGGTATGATGATTGGCTGCACCCCCTGGTCCTGGGACGATCGGCCAGCTATGGCATTCAACATCGCTACCAACTTCTACGAGTTCATTAAACTAACAGACACGTACGTTTATTAGAACAAAATTGTTAGTACTGAGTTTTCGTCAATCTGTATGATTTAAACTCAATTTTCTTAAATCTAGAGCACGAAAAGATCTGATATGACCCAAAGTACAAATGTTTTAACTCATTACTTTTCAATAATAAAATATCATCGATCAGGGCGATTTGTTTGTTTTATTTTGCTGCTGTCTGACAGCAGAAAATTAAACAATGTACTGATCACTGGTCCCTGTGTTTGTTTGCGTTTGTTTGTTTGTTAACTCACAGTTTTACATTTATGTATTGTTGATATTGTATGTTTTCGTTAAAAAGACACGAGTCACAACCAAAGACGTACCTTGTTGATGAATTGGAGATTGGCGAGTCTTACGAGCTGGTGCTAACTCAGGCAAGCGGCCTCTATCGGTTCAGGATGGGCGATATTGTCCGTGTCGAAGGTCGGATAGACAACAGTGCCGTAATACAGTTCCTATTTCGGTGAGTTTAAATGCATCTTAAAAGTAATCCATCAACTCGATACAATTTTTCTAAAAAATTATATTTTAAACTTCAATCAACCGTTCGCGCAAAGTATTCGAATTCGGGGACCTTTGCCTACAAGCGAAATGCGTTCATGAACGCTTTTAAATTCATATTTAACACATCTCCATAATTAAGGAGACCTTTGGTAATCCGCCCTTGCGTCGTCCCATTTTAGTTTGCAACCGATTCGAGTGGCATAGTGATGGTGACGAAGGATAGGCGTATAATAGCTAAGGAACCATGACTTATCCCATCATGGTATATTTTATATACAGAGGATTTCTCCTGAATGGTGTATTAATCCGGGGGTGTATTCTGAAAATGTAGCGGAGATAAAAATTTTATCTCCCTAAAATAAAATCGCGCTAAAATTTTTTAAAATCGGTATTCTGAAAAAGATTTTAAGGACATTTTAACGCTTAGGCCAGTGCGCGCTGTCAATAAAAGCCACGCCCCTTGCTGTTCCTTTGACCAATGAAAATATCGCTTACATCGATATTTTTGATCATTTGCATACGATTTTAAGACCACGTGGGAATTACGCCGTGGTTACAATTTATACTGCAAGTTTATGTATACTACTTGTTTGAACGTAATCAAGATAAAATAATCACAATGATAAAATCGGATATGTGAAAAAGATTCGTGTGGTCTCAAAGATTCATGTTGGAATCGAGTTCGAGGCCGTTTTTGTCAATAAACTATTATTACATGTATTTAATGGAAGTGTTTTTTCAAGTTGTCTTGTCATTGGTTTTGTGTGGTTGTGTTGTCAGATAATTTGTATGAAAACTGATAACGAATTCATTTCCGATATGTTTATGGGGGAAACGGTAAGATTGGTAAGATTTGTAAGATTTTATTTACTCTATCGACCCCTTCCGGGGTATGAGAGTACAAACTTTTTTTTACAATATACAACAATTCAAAAACAAAACAATGCAACAACAATGTAACATAACCATATATACAAATTCAGCCTTTCTTGGGCAATTTACTCTTCTGCCACTTCGTGTTAATATTGGTGCTCTATTTCTCATATCATTAACAAGACAATCCTCATCAGAATATGTATTCAAGCAAAATTTTATCATAATAACTCTAACAAAAAATGCTAACTTCTTTAACTGGCAACGGTAACACTCATGACCTTCGAATCTGACTTACTTGTGTCCAAAATAAGCGCGTTTAATCTCATGCGCGCGCAAAGTTTGCTAAAATCGCGCGATATCTACACCCGTTACGTAATCAATTAAACTAATTTGCTTTATAATATAATTATTATGTACAGTAATCAACTCAAATTATCACAATGGCGGCACATAGAGCGAACAACTTTACGGAGAATGAAACGATGATCATAGTGCAAGAAGCGACGAAGCGGAAACAAACGATAATCGGGAAGTTTAGCCCAACACTGACAAAGGCAACGAAAAGTACGGGCGGCCATGCGCGTGTTGCACTGTTGATGCTCGTGGAGGATACGTGCTCCAAGAAGCGCTGCCATAGCTTACTTTTCGATTCAAGTCACGGAGATAAAACTGCTACTAAGTGATTTTAATTTCTGTTGTAACGTAGATACAATCAATTTTAGCTTAAAATCGTTTTCAGAATACACCCCCAGGTTAATATCAACTTGCAGGTTATACATTAAAATGTTGTCAAGATGTAGAGGCATAAATGGATAGCTATATACAAAAGGAAGAACATAACTAATCTCATTAAGAAAATGTTTACAAGGGATTGTTGATCAATGCTTGATGACTGTATTGCAGGTTAGGGCTGATGCTGGACCTGCATGCTGAAAAGATGGACCAGAAGACAGTGAAGACCAGTCTTCAGAACGTAGTCGGCCGCTGGCCCGGGGTGACACTCGTAGAGTATGCCGCAGCTGAGAGTCTTATCATCCCGGAAACATCATCAGGTATATTCGTGGATGGATGATATCTTTAATCGTCATTTTCATCCTCCCATCGTAGGATTATGTAGAGTAAAATATTAATGTATAAGTTAGTAATTATATAACAAACCATGGTGCTGGCAGAGAAAAGCTGATTGTTCCGAGACTTAATCCAGCGCCTTCCGAGATCGGAAGTCGAGCGCGTATCCGATCGTGCCACAACACCTCCTCATTAATTTATATCACAAATTGAGTATCTTCTCTCTACCAATTTACCATTAATCGACAGTGGAGAGCTATGGCACACTTTATTTCCGCGAGGCAAAGGTTAAAGTCTTATACTATGTTCATACAAAATATTAATAAGACGAACGCATCAGGGTATATGACATGCAGGATCACGGTATAATGAGTTCAATATCAACCTTAAATGGCTTATTTTTGTTATCCAATCTCCCATTTCGGTGTTGTCTATCCACAGCCTTCGAGAAGGATGAGACCGAGCCGTATTACGTCATCTTCTTAGAGTTAGTCTTCTCGGCTGGTAACGAGAACCCGAAGATTTCATTGGATCAGAAGAATATGGTAAGGAATTCAAATTGCATGGATCCTACACATAGGCTACTTATTTGTTCTAATTAAGCATAATACAGGTACTAAACAATCATGTACTCATAAAAAGGTCAGCAAATATCAAATACGTGCAGAAAAACTATTTTGTGCAAAATTAGTTTTTATTACGCAACGTACTTTGGGGTGTATATTACATTAAGATAAATTTATCAGGCAGGAATAATTTAATTGACACTTTAAAAATAAGCAATCATTTAATTTTGCATTGATTCAAGATATGTCATATTGTAAAATATGGATATTATCCACCAACGAAGAGAAATGCCTGGTTCGGTATCGCGTACTCAATACTTTATGTTTCGGAAAAGGGTATATGCAATCAAAAAGACCTTCTTGCATTCTGGTAGGATGCAAAGTGAAACACAATCATTAACAAAACAGTTTCTATCAAAACATGCAAAATTAGCAAAGAAATAGAGTTCCCCAGGATTCGAACCCGAGACCTTCGGATTTATTGCTATAGACCGGTGCTCTACCAACTGAGCTAGAAACTCCTGTGATGGTTGTTGAATTATTGTCTGGGCGAAGGGATAGTATATTGTAACAATATCACTATTGTTAATGTCGTTACTTTCTTAGATCGACGTCGAGCTCCGTGAACTGAACGAAGAGTACGACAGACGTCGAAGGGAGGGCTTCATCACACAGCCCCGAGTCCACATCGTGAAACCCGGCACGTTTGATGATTTCAAGGAGTTCGTTTTGGCTCGCTCATCAGCCAGCGCAAACCAGTACAAAGTCCCGCGAAAATTAAGAACCGCGGAGATGCTAGAGTTTATGTTAAGTAAGGTTGCTTAAAGGGTGACTAAATTAAAAAATAAAAACGCTTTGGTTGATCTATGATAATGAATACATCACATATCTGTTGACTATTTCATGTACATTTCTGTCATATTTTTTATATTATTTGTTCTATTATTTTTATTCTACCTGCTAAATAACAAGTACAGAACGGCAGAAAATCTCTTCTGGTCATAGGCGTATGAGGCGGACCGGGGGCGGGGGGGGGGGGGGGGGGGGGGGGGGGGGGGGGGAGCTTGGGAGCTGCAGTCCCCCCCCCCCCCCCCCCCCCCCGGCCTCCCTTGAGTTTTGCCACAATAATCTGCAATTTGGGCAAAACCATGCAATATTCAGGCAAAAGCATGTTACATTCGGGCTAAGTCATCTTATATTCAGGCATATTCAGGATAAAATCGTGTTAATTTCGGACTTAGCCATCAAAAACATATCATTTATGGACATTGAAAAGTGCGCGTTTTGTGTGTATGTGTGCTTGCTTGCTTGTCAGGTGATAAGTCGGGAAGAAAAATTATTCGAGCAAAATACCTCAGCTCCCCTGAAGAAAACGCTTCCCTACGCCCATGATTCTCGTAAGGTCAAACAATTTCCTTGTGCTTCATTTTCCTTCCACTTAGAGAATAGATTTTGTGAATTTACGTTTGTGTTTGTTCATCAGCCAGCGCAAACAAAGTTCCCACACAAATCAATACGAACCGCGAATATGCTACAGTTTATGGCAATCAATTGTTAAAAGTAATGTGTAAAAGCTTATTCAGGAACTAACACCAATATCCGACTACAGGTCGGTAGTTGATCGCAAGAGGTTGTAGAACATTTTTTGAAAGTAGGTATAAAACAGTACATTACAAGTGTTCGGTGAGTGATTGGTTCATTAAACATTGGTGGAACGTCGTCATCGAATGTTATTGCAGAGCGCCACATGACCATCAGCGACATTATCTAAACCAGCTAATGTTGATATTTAACTGATATAAATGCCGGCTACTCGAACAGATGTAGCAAAATGTAATATTATTTCGTACTGAAAATATCAAACTTTAATTCAATATTGTTTAGCTTTCTAATATTGTAAAACATTTAGTTTTCATTTATATTTTTCTCTAAAATTGTGTACAGTTACATGTTTTGTAATACACTGCTACATTTAAAGCAAACCTATATTCCTGATGTAATTGAATGTCCAAATAATTATGTTAAAACTACAATTATATACGTGTAGACATAATTGTTTTATGATATTTAATGCAAATTACGAAAGTAGGAATATCAACAAAAACTGTTTTTATTTTTTAAATACGAAAGTGTAAAACGTTCTATCTCTTATCCTTTAAATTTGCTTATAAATGTATTATTATCACTTTGAATATCAATATATTTGTTTATTTGTTTATTAGTTATGTGTTTTCTGTGTGTATCAGCCATGTTTCCTTGTATGCGTATATTTCACTTGTTTTCAGAGAATGGAAGCAAGCTAAACACTGTAAACCTCTTGGTCATCATTTGTTTTTGGAACCATATTACATAATAATGGTGCTACATTACACTTTATCATACATACTACCCTGCTGACAGGCTGGGGCTGGGGGAGGTCTGAAAGACAATAAACTAGTTTAATATCATTTATTTATTTCATTTATTTCATTTCGTTTATTCAACCATAAAAACCAAACAATATTACAATATTAAAACAAAATATATGTATTGGTGGTGGTTTGGAGCCCCTGAAAAGCAAAAAAAAAAAATCGCAATACCTGAGACATATTTGTGTGTATAAATGATACTAATCGAATAAATAAAATATTAAGATAGATTTTCTCACAACAATTTGTTACTACATTTAAATATAAGAGGGTAATTCATTCCATTTCCTAACACCAACATAAAACAAAGATTGAAGTCCGGAGGTTGTTCGTAAATTTTGTTGGTGAAGATGATGACTTTGCCTAGTAAAATATGAATGAATATTGGAATTTGAATGGACACTTTACAAATTGTATTGAGGAGAAGTCTTGTTTGAACTGAATACCTAAATCATAAATAGGCAATATCTGCAATTTTTTAAACAAAGGAATACTTGGGGCACGAATATGCGATTTCGTAATTATTCTTACTGCCTTCTTTTGAAAAATAAGTAATTTCGAGAGATGAGAAATGTATGTGTTTCCCCAAATGAGGTTACAATAATTTAAAAGGGGTAATACAAGACTGTTATAAAGCATATACAATATATTTGGGGGCAATACATAGGGCCTATTTCAATTTTGATAGCAACCCCATATTTCTTGCCAACGATTTACAAATATCAGATATATACATATCCCATTTTAAGCATTCATTAAATATAACACTAAGAAATTTCATATTTGGTTATCTAGATATTTCTACACCATCAATATTTATATTTTCTAAATCTGGGGGTAAGCTTTTGTTCCTTGTTCTAAAAACAACATAATTAGTCTTTGCCAGATTCAATGATAACTAGTTTGCTATAAACCACGTATATATATTATTAATTTCTTCATTAAGAGATAAAATAAGAGTATATATATTTTTACTAGACAATGTAACACAAGTATCATCTGCAAACAAAGAAAATGTAACAAGTTTGGTAGAGTATACAAGAAACAAAAGGGGACCCAAAACTGAACCCTGGGGTACACCACAGTCCACATGTGTTGTATTTTATGGCGGACTTGACACCATCAACCACCACATACTGCTTTCTATGAGTTCTATCATAGAGATAATTTACAAACCAATTAAATGCAGTCCATCGTACTTCACAATGGTGAAGTTTCTGCAAGAGTATGTGATGGTCAATGGTGTCAAATGCCTTTGATAAGTCCATAGAAAGTCCACTGCAATAATTTCCCCTTTCAATCTCTTCCAATAATTATAATGAGACAAATTAAATCCAACAAGGCTGGTAGAATCATTTTTCCTGAACCCAAATTGTTCATCAATCAAAATGTTTTGAGGTTGCAAGTATGTATATAGTCTTTGATGAACAATATTTTCCAATAATTTTGTAAAAATAGGAATAAAAGCTATATGTCTATAATTTGACATTTCATTCCCCCCCCCCCTTTTTTTTTTAAAGTGGAATAACTTTTGCTATTTTCAATTGGTTTGGTACTTTTCCAGAGTATAAAGATTTATTAAAAATAAAACGAGGTTCAACGAAGCCATAAATACAATGCTTAATAACTTTAGGAGATATGTCTTCTGCACCATGACTTGGATGGGTCCAAGGATACACAAATTTGAATAATCTCATGAATTGAAGTTGGTTGAAAAAAGAGAGATCCCAATGGTGAATTTTGGGGCAAGAAGGAAGTAAAAGAGCATGAAGAGTTTGGTATTTTGTTTGCAATATTTTCCACAATGGATACAAAGTATGAATTCAATTCTTCTGCAATCTTCTTCATAGTATGCACTGGACATTTTCATTACACATGGTTGTTGGTAAATTATTTTGCTTTCTTTTACCAAGTATAGTATTTATATTATTTTTTTGTGTTACCTTTAATTTGATCAAATATACAGGTATAATAATTATTCTTAGCAGTTCTTAATAACGTTGTTAACTTATTTTTAAATTAAAAAAGAGGGGAATATGACATCCGGTTCAATGTTCAATGTTTTATTTCTCATGTCACCCTGTCGTAGGGTATTGAAGAAAATCACATTTAGCACAATATAACAAATATATACAGATATATATACACATATTCAAAACATATATCACAAAATATAAGAAAACTAACATGTGACATAAAACAAACAGGAAGTAAGTTAATTGCAAATTTAAAATCGATCAAAAATATAAACTTTCGAAAATGTGAAGATCATTGAGATGATGAACTCGGTCTTGTCAAATTTAATTTCCCTATACCTTTACTAAAAGGTGATATTACATTAAGGGTGAAACCGCTATGCAATGATGACCAAATAAATGAACAGTGATACTGACAAGTTAGCAGGAAACTATTAATAATAATCTAAAGTAAGTTTGTAAAAATGAACTATTCCAGAATCAATATAGTAATATACTTAACTTTCATAATTATGGGGGCTAAATAATCATTATAATATGGTGTGAAGACGATATTTAGCAAACAAAGACAAGTAAATAAAACGCAATCGCAATATTTATAATAATAATAAAGAAGTAAAATAAAGAAAACAAGGTCAATCGCAAGCTATGAATTAACCAAGGAAATGTTACTATCAAGAGAATGCACAACGGATATTGAAATATCAATGCAGTAAAGAAGAAAAAAAAAAGAAGAAAAAAAAACAAGAGCAAAAACTATTTACATACAACAAAGGTACTTGTTCAGATCATGCAGTAAACGTGTGCATCAACGTATTATAAATGACTATAATACTTTCCAAGTTACCACTATTCGTCAATTTGAAGGATAATCATACATACTACAAATCAGCGTTGTGGCTGCAGACTTTAACTATTTCTTATAGAGTGCCATTATGATACAACACAATTTTGATACATTTGCTAATTCCCTATGATTTACACTATTAAATAAGTGACTCATTTTCATTACATTCGGTCTCACTCTATAGGATGACTTTATAAAGGTCTTTCTTTCATTATCTAGTACTGGACATTCAAATAGATAATGAAATTCATCCCCTAATATATTATTGTTACAAAGCTCGCATATGCGATCCTTTCTTTCGATTCCATTATATCTTCCAGTTACTACAGGCAATCTGTGATTTCCACATCGGAGCTTTGCTAAAGCAATTCTCAATGAGGGCGGCATTAATATCAAATATGGTTCCATAATTACCTTACTTTTAAAAATTCGGTAATTTAAACAACATGTACTATCGTTAATTTTACAGTGCCAATTTTGAGAATATGTATCACTTAATCTTAGTTTAAGGGCTGATTTCACCCATGAACTACTTACTTTTTCATATTCATACCACAAATTTGACATACCTAATTCATGCAAAACAGTATGTACATATCGAGTCCATTTAGAGGAAAATATATCATTATCTCGCAGGAGTTTCAAAATATTACACACTGTCGTTGAATACTTGACTTCTTTACCAGATATAGTTCTAAACCAATAGTTAACCATTCTTTCTTTTACAACTAATGATACTTCAAACCGACCTAATTCACCCAGTGCCATGCTATTCATCGTACTTTTTCTCAATCTTAACAATTGCTTACAATATTGTGCATGCAAGGCCTCGATCTGCGCAATATTTTCAAAACCCCAGACTTCACTTCCATAAATAAGTACGGGCACCACTATCCGATCAAAAAGTAATATCATCACTCAGCGCGGTAAGTGCGCGGTAAGTGCGGAAGTGCGCGGTAAGTGAGTATCATCACTCAGCGCGGTAATATCCAGGGGGGTGTCACTGCTGCCGGCCAGAGTGCCGCGATTTTTGGTCATCGAAAGGAATACCACTGCAGGTTGCATTATGGGATACTTGGGAATTACATAAACCAATCACAGAGCAGTTCATACGCGTCGTCACCAGATCGAGGTCAATAAAACAAGTTCATATGCGTCACTATAGATCCCATTGTTCTCAAGCGTGATACAATCTAGGACAGTGCGCAGGAAAATAGGCGCGATAGTCTACGCGCACTTCATAGCATGATGATTGGTCAAGTCTTTCTAGGTCACGACGCGATGACGTCTAGTGGTATTCCTTTTGTGCTTCAAAAATCGGTTCACTCCGCCATGTTGCCCATGTACAAAGTCTATTAGACACGTGACTTGCGCGCGTTAAGAATTCTTAAGAATTGCAATTCTTAAGAACTTGGCTTTCATCGTGTGAATACGGCTAATGACGTATGAATGGATTCGCGCGCGTTTACTAAAATTCAATAGTGTGTTCATTTTATAGATTTCCCCCCCCCCCCCCCCCCCCCCCCCATTTTAACAATCACCTAAATGTTCATACTTATTGCTACCAGTAGACAAAGTTTACATTTTCCTAATTTCCGTTACTGCTCAAGATGTCTGATATGGGTAATAATAATGATATTGACTAGCTCTTTCGGGGGATACGACATATATTGCCTTCACTAGGATCCATATTGCCCTCGTCTTCGACTCGGGCAATATGAATCTAGTTCAGGCAATATTATGTCGTATCCCCCGCAAGGCCAGTCAATATTATATAAATATAATTCACAAGAGCAGATGGCATTCACGCAGGCCACATGCACATATACAACATACAAAGCTAGGTGGCATTCACGCAGGCCACATGCACACATACAACATACAAACTAAAAGCATACAATTTTACATATAGAATGGCTATTTAGAAAAGTGTCACTGTCAGTTATATTAATTGACCTATATAGATACTGTTGTGCGATTGGTCAAAATGCTGTCACGTGACCATCGCTACAAGGATGAGAAGCGTTATATTTTCAAACATGACGTAAATTACGTCATACCTCTGAATATAACGCCGTTATATCCAGAGGTATGACGTAACAATACAAACTTTTACTGTGGAGTTGGAATTTGGCGTTTACTTTAGTTGAGCTTGTTCCTGTTACTGCCATTGGAATCAAGAAAGCAAACTAAAAATGGTGAGTCGGCACAATTATCTATTATCTTTATTTTTCTATTTATCTTGATTTGTATCTATAGGTCATCATAATATAACAGATATTGACTTTTTCCTTCGGGAACCATATAACATTTCATTTCACTTGGGAGTTATATTTTTGTCTCGGAATACTATATTTTTCCTCAGCGCTACGCGCTTCGGAAAAATATAATGTCCCTCGACAAAAATATAACTCCCCTCGAGGATCTCAAATGTTATATTGCCCCTCTAGGCAGTCAATATCTGTATAATATGATTCTTTAAAGAAAACCAAAATGTATTTCCTCTAATAGAGTGGATTCCCATTTTAGCGTGGCTGATTGTATTTATTATTAAGAAATAAGCTTCATGCACACATCCAGGTATATTTACGGATATTAATTTATATGCCATGTGGACTTTGTACTAGCCCCAAAACACGGGCCTGTCTTATTTTTTATTATTTATCTGTCTGTTCTTGTACTGCGTCCTTTTCGACACCATATACGTATTATGGTATGCGAATAAAAAGGGATCAATGACATATGCAAAAACAAACAAAGGGTCGATATTAAAAATGTGAATGACTGTGATCCGATATACACTAAATCTACTGAGAGATGTGTGAACATTCTATGCTAAATGGGTGTTATTACGGCCCAGTAATGAGCGAATATTGCATAGTTTTACTTGCTAATGTATATTGTCATGCAAGACTTTGTACACAGTTGAAATGGTCCCAAGGAGACTTTCAATGTCGAACATGTGAATCATTAAATGTCTGTTTAACGAAAAATAAATTCGGTAAACCCAAACCTGCCCCACGCTTTTGTTGGTACCTCAGTAATATGAACACACCGATCGACTATGTCGAGTTCGAATGAAGTTCGCAAAGTGCATGTTTAGTATCGGAAATAATATCGCTAGTGGCGTCGTGATTCCTTGTTGACCATACATTGCGAGACAAACGAATATCACTAGCGATATTATTTCCGATACTATATCCGCAATGAGTAATATATTTAGCATTATTGCATGTTTAGTGTTTCGAGTTCCATGTCCTAGTTTTGCGGAGGCGTGCATTCCCAACACTCATGATAGTCGGTTATATACATTTGTATATCATGCAGCTATTCAGGAACTGAGCGTTAGTGTTGGTCTATACCTATAGCTCGGATTGGCCGCAGCATGGCAAGACTGAAACTCCCCCAAAAGTTGACTTTTATGTCAATTTCGCTCGTTGGATTGTCGGCATGGTCAACCAAGGGGCTGTTCGAGGTTCCTCTCAGTAGCTGGATATTTTGCTTTCTTGGTAAGTTCACAAAAATACGAATGTTTATATTTAAACCAAGCAATCAACATATTAATTTGTCTTCTTCTTCTATGTACGTAGCTTTACTGCTTTAAAGGGATAGTTTTGTTTTGGTAAAGAGAGTACAGTTTTGGTCAAACTGAATTTTAGTAACCAAAACCTGCACCATTACATTACAAACTAATATAGGTTTTATTGGCCAATTTCGTAAGCTTCTCATTCGTTTTGATAAGCGTGTCATTCAATTTCACGAAATTGCTGAAGGCTTGCAATTGTGGTTCAAAATTGCATTTTGTTCGTACGATTTAGCTCTTCGGTCAATTGATTTACCCCCGATTTACCACGTTTAGCATTCAATTTAAAAAACACGCTATTTGTATTCAATTTTGCCAACGGATTTCACAGATTTTTAAACGGATTTTACGTAATCACGAATTTTCTCGCTTTAAATTGAATGACAATTTTACGAAATAGAAACACGTTTTAAATCGAATGCAAAAAAAAAAGTTTTTGAATGATCGTTATAAGAATTCGAATGCTAAAAAACGAATTTGAATTGCAAAATACAGCTGCAGTGACAAAATCGGCGAAATTGAATGCACACAAAATTAATTCGTGTGGCCAACTTACGAAATTGACCGAGAAATCCTATAGTTATAACTCCACCATGCTCGAAAAAATACACAATTTCAAATGACTAAGTAACAAGCCTTTTATCATTAAAAGGAGCCTTAAAAACTCAAGAGGGCTCTCTCTAAACACTAATCGGTTTCAACCATTTGAAATAAAATATTGTGCATGTGATGTTTTGTTGAAATAGTGATTAGATAGAGAGAAAATCAACAACTATTTAAAAACCTCTTTTGTACATTTTTGAAAAGAAGAAGCATTTTTAAAAATTGTTTTAAGGTGCACCTCTAAAGTGTCAGATATTGCCAAAAATGACATTTGAGACTTCAATCCTGTACCAATATCATATGTCCGAATGATGTGTAAACGTTTCATTGAAAAAGAGCACTGCTTTCCTGGTTAAACAAGCGAAAATATGCGTCAGCTTTTACAACGAATTACTGTATGGCATTTATGAGATAGATATCGTCATACTAAAGGGGCATTAAAAAAAATCTAACCCTGTTTTATTCTTCTCTTACCATAAACTAAACAACACGGTAGAAGAGAAACGAGAAAGCTCCAAGTAATTTTCGTGGAGTTAGACACTTTACAGGCATCCCTTTAACGGCTGGTTAAAAATTATCGAATAATTGTGGGGCCCCACAATTATTACAAATTATTATGTTTATGGATATTTCAGCCATTTCTGAACCGATTTTGATCAAACAACATTGTGAATCTAAACCCCAAATATTATGGGGAATAATACAGGCTATCCCCCCCCCCCCCCACCTCAAATTTTGTTCGTCTTTTTATTGGGTGGGGGGTATATCCCCATCCCCCCGTGATCGACACCCATGACCTGATCAATAACCTCTTGTGAACTATATCTAGGGTCTATAACGTCAACAACCGATATGGAGTCAAGCGGTCAAGAATCTCGATAAAATATCTCTGAATCGAAGAACAATTATAAGCGAGCTATTATCCAGGGACTAATACAGACGGATACACAGAGTCAAAAGGGTTGAAATACAGCTTTACCTATTATATTGATCAAATGGTTTCAGGAGATTTCTATAACAAAAACACTGTCAATACTTCCGGTGCTGTGTATAATGGCCAACCATCAGTTTATAGTTTATTAAGTGTCACATGTAGTATGAAATGCCATGGAAAGACCGATCATGATAGTTAGAGTAATAATGTTTGAGTAGATATGAATATACACAAAGAGTATACTATATCCAGTTGATTAATGTATAATAAGCCTTAAGGCTTAAACTGTCGATTCTAGTTTACAGGCCTCCTCAGAGGGCTCTAAAGACGATTCTGCTACGATCGAAAATTGAGGCCCTATATATATAGTGACTCTCATTTTTATTTCAGATGCATTATTATAGCTGCAGATAAGACGATTTTGTGAGTAGTTTGCATCATGATGTAAAATGCCTAGTAAATACATTTTGAAAAAACATAAACACAACATATCATGTAAATACATAAGTTAATAAGTGACTGAAATTAAGCAACCGTGTTCTCTAAATGGAAACTAAATCAAAAATACGAAATCATAGCTTTTATTTGTAGCCACAGGAAGCCAGACTCACATAAACTTGCAGCTTCTTTATCCTCTTATCCGCCAACAAAGACTATAGATAGCACTTACACTATATAGGTAGACTTCCCACGGAGTTGAGAAAGAGCACATCAGGTGCAGAAGTACCGTGTGCATGCTTCATATATATGACCGCGGTAATTAACAACATTGTATTGCGCTTAGAGACGATGATCAATCATGTTAGGCGCTCTATTAATCGAAATTACTATTATCTTTTACAGGTATCATCTCGGTATCGTCGCTATGTCTGTCTCTCCTCTTCATGGCGATCCTATGGATGCGGCCATCCCCGCACCACGGCGTCAGATCTGTACTGATGCACCTGTTCTACGCGTTGAGATTCTACACACGTGGTCGCCAACAGCTCCAGGAGTTGAAGCGAGCCTGGAAGAACCCCAGGTCCTACCAAGAGCGACTTCTGCTCGAGATCATGAGGAAAAACCAGTACACGGAATACGGTAGGACATTCAAGCTCGGAGACATTGGGTCCATAGAAGATTTCCAGAGGCTGCATCCCTTGACGACGTACGAACACTACCAATCGTACATCGATCGTTCCAAGGACGGCGAAGTG
This sequence comes from Echinarachnius parma, assembly GCA_037951105.1. Taxonomy (NCBI): domain Eukaryota; kingdom Metazoa; phylum Echinodermata; class Echinoidea; order Clypeasteroida; family Echinarachniidae; genus Echinarachnius; species Echinarachnius parma. Next base: position 86,052 of record JBAMJV010002012.1, on the reverse strand, counting down.
GACGTGATGATACCGGGGAAGGTTGGTCACTTCGTCATCACATCGGGTACGACGGGGAAGTCGAAGTACGTACCGCACGAAGACCACAAGCGGCTCCTCAACGAGATCATGGATGTCCCCAACGCCATCGTGCACGAGTTGTGCCCGAAACTTAGACTGCTCCAGAGCACTATGATGCACTACGTGATACGGAAGTGCCCGTTGACCAAAGGCGGAGGCAAGGTCACCTGCGCCATCTCGCTCTACGTAGACGGCAGGACGAAGTACTGCCTCAGCACCCCTCTCGCAGGCTTCCGGATCGATTCCGTCGACGCCGCGAATTACATCCACCTTCTCTTCTCGCTGCGGGACCCCAACCTTGGCGTCTTTTTCGCCGTGTACACCGGAGTCTTTGACAGCGTTATGAAGCACCTAGAAAGGCACTGGGAGGACATTGTCGTCGACATCGAGCACGGAACCATCAACTCGAAAGTGAAACTTGATGATGACATCAGGGCATCGCTGGAAGGAGAACTGAATGGGGGAGACCCGCAGAGGGCTAAGGAGCTTCGAAGGGAATTTGAGCAGGGGTTCGACAACATTTTGCTGCGAGTCTGGCCCCACCTTGCCGCCATCATGGCCATAGATAATGTGGCGTTGTGGCCAACGCTCAAGCGCAAATATGCAAGAGGTAAATTGTTTCTGTCGTTTCTCTGTCGTATCTTTGAGTGTGTGTCTGTGTGTGTGTGTGTGTGTGTGTAGCGCCGCGCCTGACACGTGAACTGTTTTAAAGGGTTGATTAATTGAATAACTTTGGTTTAATGATGTGTAATACACAATTATATCGAATTTGCCACGTTAGGGTATGTGTGTGGTTTTGTCTTATCACATGTATAAGTACATGTTGTTTTATAGATGACAAACACTTATTGAATTTGGCCACCTGAATTAGTTGGACTGTAAAAATGCGCTGATGTGTATAATGTACAATTCGAACCAGTAACACAAAGCGAGGGATTCAGGGGCTTGATATAGATGACCTGTTAAATACAAACATGGGTTGTTGAAAAGATTAGTACATTGCAAATCATGCCTTGGGTAGAATAGCTTGTTTGGATGTCAAAGGTTTTGTTAGTATGGGAATAGACGCCTTGAATATTTAATAGGCATTGAGGATAACGTGGAATAGAAAGAATGTTTTTGTGGATGGTTCGTTTTGTATAAGTCCAAGAGATTAGCTGTTGTCTCTGTGAAGACTTGAATGCTTATTGCATAAGATGAGATGTTAAACGAGTGTTCGGAGAGCAGGGTGCATTGGGGTGGCGAGCATTGTTTATGAACAATGCTCGCCGCCCCAATGCATTGTGTTTTCTGAACGTAGCGCCGCGCCTGACACGTGAACTGTTTTAAAGGGTTGATTAATTGAATAACTTTGGTTTAATGATGTGTAATACATATCGAATTTGCCACGTAAGGGTATGTGTGTGGTTTTGTCTTATCACATGTATAAGTACACGTTGTTTTATAGATGACAAACACTTATTGAATTTGGCCACCTGAATTAGTTGGACTGTAAAAATGCGCTGATGTGTATAATGTACAATTCGAACCAGTAACACAAAGCGAGGGATTCAGGGGCTTGATAGATGACCTGTTAAATACAAACATGGGTTGTTGAAAAGATTAGTACATTGCAAAACATGCCTTGGGTAGAATAGCTTGTTTGGATGTCAAAGGTTTTGTTAGTATGGGAATAGACGCCTTGAATATTTAATAGGCATTGAGGATAACGTGGAATAGAAAGAATGTTTTTGTGGATGGTTCGTTTTGTATAAGTCCAAAAGATTAGCTGTTGTCTCTGTGAAGACTTGAATGCTTATTGCATAAGATGAGATGTTAAACGAGTGTTCGGAGAGCAGGGTGCATTGGGGTGGCGAGCATTGTTTATGAACAATGCTCGCCGCCCCAATGCATTGTGTTTTCCGAACGTAGCGCCGCGCCTGACACGTGAACTGTTTTAAAGGGTTGATTAATTGAATAACTTTGGTTTAATGATGTGTAATACACAATTATATCGAATTTGCCACGTTAGGGTATGTGTGTGATTTTGTCTTATCACATGTATAAGTACATGTTGTTTTATAGATGACAAACACTTATTGAATTTGGCCACCTGAATTAGTTGGACTGTAAAAATGCGCTGATGTGTATAATGTACAATTCGAACCAGTAACACAAAGCGAGGGATTCAGGGGCTTGATATAGATGACCTGTTAAATACAAACATGGGTTGTTGAAAAGATTAGTACATTGCAAATCATGCCTTGGGTAGAATAGCTTGTTTGGATGTCAAAGGTTTTGTTAGTATGGGAATAGACGCCTTGAATATTTAATAGGCATTGAGGATAACGTGGAATAGAAAGAATGTTTTTGTGGATGGTTCGTTTTGTATAAGTCCAAAAGATTAGCTGTTGTCTCTGTGAAGACTTGAATGCTTATTGCATGAGATGAGATGTTAAACGAGTGTTCGGAGAGCATATGGTGCTTTGGGGTGGCGAGCATTGTTTTTTTAACAATGCTCGCCGCCCCAAGGCATTGTGTTTTCCGAAAGTAGCGCTGCGCCTGACACGTGAATGGTTTCAAAGAGTTGATCAATTGAATAACTCGGGTTTAATGATGGGTAATACACAATCTACCCAGCAACACAGGCGAGGGATTTGGAAGCTTAACAAGAGACCTTTGGATAAATATATGGGTCGATGAGGTTAAGACTGCCTTCAAAACGAGGCTTTGGCCTCCAACCAGGTGATGTGGTTGGATGTTGAATATTTTGTTATTATGGGGACGGATAATGCCTTTAAATTTGATAGGCTTTGAAATGCTTGTGTTGGACGTGCCAAAAATAGAGATTGGTATTGTGTAAACCTTCATTGTATGCTTTAGGAGCTACATGACGCAATATTCATTGAAGCTCATTATAAGCTAGACTTATTTGATTTGGAGGTTAAAGGGCTGTCTTTAGAGAATTGGGTCATGGAATGTTTAGGTTGATTGGTAAGAGCTTTGCTATAGAAACCACAGGGCAGTCGCTTTATGCATTGATTACGCTAATAGCTCTCGGTAAAGGATAGAGGGCTTGTGTTATTGAGGTACACTGTTGTAACTAAAGAACATGCAACAACATAGTATCAAAAACGAGTATGGTTAGAATAGTTTAATGTACACAGGTGATGATATAATTAATTAATGCAATCCTGACAAGTAACATGGTTGTTATGCTAAGTTATGTAAAGAATATAATGTACCTTCATTCATTGGTATAATATTTGTGTAATGGTAGGAACGAGTTGAGTAAATACGGTCAAATTTTGTTTTTTGTTTTAATTACCTCTTTAGGGAAAAGGATTTTGAATTCGCTTATGCTGTTATGCATTTCTATGTATAGGCATGTAGGGACTGTTCTGGAAAGCCTGTTATTTAGTTGTTGTTTTTTTTTAAAGATATTTGTTTTGTATGGCGAGGGGAGCTTTGGGAGCTTGACAGATTACTCTTTAAGATTATATTATTTTATCTCAGTTCCTCGGGTTGGGTCAGTGGTGTTCTGTAGGGTGTGTGTGTGTATGTGTGGTGTGATGATGTGGGTTCCGTTTTCTGCTCATATTTGTATATTATTTGTGCTATGTTGCAGTGTTATAGGAAGAATATATAGGGCTGTCATTTTCTTTGTTAATGCCTATGGTCGAGTTAGATAAAATGAATTCCAATTTGACCTTTGTATCATTAAATGTAAGAGGTCTTAGAGATAAAGTTAAGAGGAGGAATGTATTAGAATGGTGTAAAAGTAAAGGAAGTAATATCATTTTTTTGCAAGAAACGTATAGTACTCGTGACGTTGAAGAAAATTGGAAGTTAGATTGGAGAGGGCCAATGATTTTTAGTCATGGGACAAATCACAGTAAAGGAGTTTTAGTTTTGGTTACTCAGAGTTTTGGCTTTAATATAGAACAAACGATAATAGATGGAGAGGGAAGATACATATTTTTAAAAGGAGAAGTTCAAGGAGTAAAAGTATTGTTAGGTAATGTTTATTTTCCTACAAAAGATAAAGAAAAGATGCAAGTTGAATTTTTGGTGAAGTTAGATAAGGTCATGTTTGAATTAGAAGTTCGAGATTATATTATTTTATTAGGAGGAGATTTTAATACTATAATGAATTTTGAATTGGATTATCTGGGATCTAATACTGTTTTTAAAGTAAAGTTTCGTGATTTATTGGTGAATTTCCTCTCTAAATATGATTTGATAGATATATGGAGAAAACGAAATCCTCAAGAAAGACAATTTACTTTTAGACAGAAATGGCCAGTAGTTCAAAGTAGATTGGACTATTGGTTCATATCATCCAAATTGGAAAAATTAGTAAGTGTAAGTGATATTTTGATATCAATTACACCAGACCACTCTGGCATTAGGATTAAAATTAGGCATTTGGTAGATAAATTGTGTTATGGTAAATCATATTGGAAATTTAATAATAGTCTGTGTTTGGACAAGGAATTTGTTGAGGGATTGACAGGTGAAATTTTGAATTTGGATAAGGAATGGCGTCCGCAAATTGGGAATAAAGTTATATTTTGGGATATCATTAAAATGAAGATGAGGGAATATACAATAAGATACTCTTCTGGAAAAGCTAAGAAAAGAAGAGAAAAGATTGAAAAAGTAGAAAAAGAAGTGGAAGATTTAGAAGAACAATTAGTAAATACACCTTTAAAAATTATTAGTGAACAAATTGAGGAGAAACGAATGCAGTTAAAGAATTTATATGAGTATTATAATCAAGGGGTAAGGGTGAGATCCCGGGCAGCATGGTTTGAAGAGGGAGAAAAAAATATGCAGTATTTTGAACAGCTTTTAAAAACTAATAAGAGAAAAAGTGTAATTAGAGAGATTTATAATGAAGAGGATAACATTATACAAGACAAAAATGGTATATTAGAGGTGATTAAAATATTTTATAAAAATTTGTATTCATTAAAGGATATAGAATTATTAGATGGAAGTGGTACTGTATTTTTAAAGGATATACCTAAATTAAGTAGAGATAGTCAGGAATTATGTGAAGGTAAAATGGTGAAAGAAGAATGCCATAATGTTTTGAAGGAAATGAAATTAAATAAATCACCGGGTAATGATGGTTTTACTGTAGAATTTTATTGCACTTTTTGGCCGGTTTTGGGAGACATGGTGGTAGACGCGTTTAATGAAGCTTTTGATAGAGGGGAATTGTCAACTTCTCAAAAACAAGGGGTCATAACATTGATTGAGAAGGAAGGTAAAGATGTTTTGTTAGTAAAAAATTATAGACCAATAACACTTTTAAATGTGGACTACAAGATTGTCTCGAAAGTTTTGGCAAAGAGAATGAAAGAAGTACTTGGTGAAATAATCCATCATGATCAAGTTGGATATATTAAAAATAGAAATATAGGAGAGGCAGTACGTTTAATAGATGATATGGTATTTTATTCATTGAATAGATCTGTTGGTTTTTTAGGCGCCGTTGATTTTGAGAAGGCATTTGATTCTATTTCACATAGGTATTTATTTAATGTTTTGAAATTATTTGGATTTGGGGAATCCTTTTGTAATTGGGTTCAGATGTTATATAAAGATATAAGTAGTTGTGTAATGAATGGCGGGCATTCAACAGGTTATTTTGATATTTTGAGAGGGGTGAGGCAAGGGGATCCTCTCTCGCCTTATTTATTTTTGATAGCCATTGAAACTTTGGCTCTTGTTATTAGGAAAGATGTTAATTTTCAAGGAATTAAATTTGGGGATCATGAAGTTAAACAAGTAATGTATGCCGATGATATTACAATATTTGTTAAAGATTTAAAATCTATAAAAAGATTACAAAAGATTTTTGAAGATTTTGAGAAAATTAGTGGACTTAAGGTTAATAAGGAAAAAACTAATTTTTTTTGGATGGGATGTGATACTGAAATACCAGGAGAACCCACTTTTGGAAATTTAGTTCATGAAATAAAGATTTTAGGTGTGTATTATACACGTAATAAAATACGGAAAGATGTTTTGAATTATAAAGAAGTATTAAGTAAGATAAAACGTTTATTAGGGTGGTGGAAGCAAAGGGATTTAACAATGATGGGGAAAATTCAGTTATTAAAAACGTATGCACTTTCAAAATTAAATTTTGTTTCTTCTTTAATTTCGGTACCTCGGTGGGTTTATGAGGAAGTTGATAAACTCTCATTTGATTTTTTGTGGAATGGTAAGGATCGAATTAAGAGAAAAATTTTGTATCAGAATTATGAATTTGGAGGACTTAGAATGAATAATTTTGAAATTTTTGTAAAAACTCAACGAATAATGTGGCTTAAACGTCTTTTGTATGGGGATAAGCATTCAGGATGGAAAGTTTATTTTGATTATTGCTGTAGATCAGTAGGAGGAAGGTTTGTGTTTTTATGTGACTATGATATTCATAAGATGGATTTAAAAGAAGTTCCGCCCTTTTATGTAGATATTTTGAAAGTTTGGCAAGATATAGAAAATTGTAGACACTTTGAAAATGAAAAAAGTAATCCCATTGTTTTTAATAATAGACATGTGTGCTTAAGAAATAGAATGATTTTTGATAAAGATTTATTACAACGAGGTATAAGCAAGGTGTCTGATATAATGCTGAATGGTAGTTTGAGATCTGTTGCTCACTTTTTAGGCTTGGGAATAAAAGGAGAAGGATTATTAAAGATTCATGATATTTTTGGTGCATTGCCTCTTCAATGGAAAGATGGTAAAGCTATGAGTGACTTTATTCAAGTAGATATTCGAACATTTGAAATTAGATTAAAAGTTTCGGGATATATAGGAATGTTAATTGATTTAAAATCTAGGCATATGTATGAATATTTAGTTAAACATTTTCAAAAGGAATATAATTTGTGTATTGGGGATGGACATACTAATTTTGATTATAGTAATGAAGAATTGAAGAATATATTTTTAAGATTAAAGAGCGCAGTTTTGGGGGGTAAGTTAAGAGAATTTCAATATAAATTATTGCATAGGGCAGTATATACAAAAGAACATTTATTTAGGTTTGGATTTGTTATTGATAATTTATGCTCTTTTTGTAAAAATGAGATTGAGACATATTCACATTTATTTTTTAAATGCTTATACGTACAAAGGTTTTGGTTAGATATAATAGAATATTTTGATTTGATTGAAATTAGGAATGTTGATTGGAAAATAATTTTTGTAGGACTGGCAGGTAGATCGCATAGAGTTAAGTATTGTAACTCTATTATTTTTTTGTTAAAACATACTATTTATTCTTTTAGAATAAAAGGTGTACTTCCTTCTGTACGGAAAGTACAGAAAATTATTTTGGATTATGAAGAAGAAGAAAAAAAAGTGGCTATTAAAAAGGGTAAATTAGGAGTTCACTTACAAAAGTGGGAACACCATAAAATACATGTAATATGATTAATTTTATTTTGTTAGAATTATAGGGAATTTGTTAATTATTATTAAGGTTCTGGGTCTCTACTCTTTTAACTGAATGTGACAGCTTTCTATATTGTTAATTAATTACTCTTTAGGTTAAAATCGAGCAGATATACTGGAATGGGTGTCTGAGGTATGTGTGTGACTGTGGTGTGATCGGTGGTTGGGTGGGGATGGGGTTTTTTTCTTGGGCTAAATGGGGGGAGGGGGGAGGGGGGTAAAGGAGCATGTTTTAGTTCCTTTTATCTTTAGTTATATAACCTCCATTATGTTTATTTTTATAAAATTGAATATACAGTTGATTTGTATTTGTTTATGTATGTAAGATAACCATTTCTATTTTCGTTCATTATAATTGTATATGTATATTTTGTTTAGTATGTATATTCTAATGTAAATGTTATATATGGAGGAATAAAAATCACTTAAAAAAAAAAAAAAAAGTGTGTGTGTGTGTGTGCGTGTGTGTGTGTGTGTGTGTGTGTGTGTGTGTGTGTAAGTGTGTGTGTGTGTGTGTGTACAGACCTACACCACAGAGTCGGGACTACTGCATGAAAACACTCCATTAAACTCGGGACATTTTAAAAAGTCGGGACCGAATTCCCGGTCCCCACATTTTTTACCGCTTATTTTGCGTGCAAAGTGATCTATAGATGGCGCTATTCATTATTAGCTATTAATACTAAAGTGCCGGAAATAATGTGTGTTTTGATGGCACGCCTATGAGAAACACGCATTCATAGTTTGGAATTTTCCGGAGCCCTTGGTGGAATAACGCCATCTGTGGCGGTAAATGGCCATGCATGGAGCGTGATCATGGACGGCACTGATATTGGTGATGGATGGTCATGATAAATGAGGATGATGATGGTGATGGACGATAAGTGATGGTGATGAAGGAAGGTGTACCACAGGTTCATAATTGGACCCGGGACTACTAATAGAATATGCACGTGAAAGGTGGTCCTCGGATTGTTGTGTAGGTGTGTATGTGTGTGTGTGCGTGCGTGCATGTATGCGTGCATGTGTGTGTGTGTGTGTGTGTGTGTGTGTGTGTGTGTGTGTGCGTGTGTGTATGCGTGTGCGTGTGTGTGCATGTGTGTGCGTGCGTGTGTGCATGCATATGAGCGTGTGTGTGTGTGTGTGTATGTGTGTTTGTATGTGTATGTGTATGTGCGTGAGTGTATATTTGTGTTTTTGCGTACTATCATTTTTACATACTATGTATCATTATGTACATTATGTTTCATATTCTGTAAAGAATTGAACAGAAAGGCGAATAATAGGTCAGATACCCTGGTCTCTCCCGTCTCGCTCGTCCTTAATTATTGTATATTTGTTAATAATGATAACGGATTAATATTTTTCTCTCCAACTTTCTACATAAATGCAGACATGTCACTGATATGCTTCTGCTACGGCTGTTCGGAGGGTATGATGATTGGCTGCACCCCTTGGTTCTGGGATGACCGACCAGCCATGGCACTCAACATCGCTACCAACTTCTTTGAGTTCATCAAACTGGAAGACACGTAAGTTTATTAGAAATTTGTTTTGTATTACTTTACACTAATAATGTATTATCATCAGGGCGATTGGTTTGTTTTATTTTGCTACTGCGCTTCCTGACAGCAGAAAATTAAAGAATGCACTGATGCATGGGTCCTTGTGTTTGTTTGATTGTTTACTCAAAGTTTTACATTTATGTATATTTTTTTGAAAAGACACGAGTCACAACCAAAGACGTACCTTGCTGATGAATTGGAGACTGGCGAGTCTTACGAGCTGGTGCTAACTCAGGCAAGCGGCTTCTATCGGTTCAGAATGGGCGATATTGTCCGTGTCGAAGGTCGGATAGACAACAGTGCCGTAATACAGTTCCTATTTCGGTGAGTTACAAGACAGTGATCCATTAACTCGATAAGATTGTTCATACAAAATATATTTAAAACTTCAATCAACCGTTCGCGCGAAGTATTCGAATTCGGGTACTTTCGCCTACAAGTAAAAAGCGTTCATGAACGCTTTTAAATTCATATTTAACATATCTCCATAATTATTAAGGAGACCTTTGGTAATCCGCCCTTGCGTTGTCCCATTTTAGTCCGCAGCCGGTTCGGTTGTCACAGTGATGGTGACGAAGCCACGAAGGATAAGCGTATAATAGCTAAGGAACCATGACTTACCCCATCATGGTATATTTTACAGAGGATTTCTTCTGAATAATGTATTAATCAGATTAATATTAACTTGCAGGTTAGGTTAAAACGTTGTCAAGATGTAGAGGCATAAATGGATAGCTATATATAACAAAAAAGAAGAACACAACTAATCTCATTATGAAAATGTTTACAAGGGATTGTTGATCAATGCTTGATGACTGTATTGCAGGTTAGGGCTGATGCTGGACCTGCATGCTGAAAAGATGGACCAGAAGACAGTGAAGACCAGTCTTCAGAACGTAGTCGGCCGCTGGCCCGGGGTGACACTCGTAGAGTATGCCGCAGCTGAGAGTCTTATCTTCCCGGAAACATCATCAGGTATATTCGTGGAAGGATGATATCTTTAATTGTCATGTTCATCCTACCATCGTAGGAGTATATATAGTAAAATAATAATGTATAAGTTAGTAAGTGTATAACAAACCATGGTGCTGGCAGAGAAAAGCTGATTGTTCCGAGCATAATCCAGCGCCTTCCGAGATCGGAAGTCGAGCGCGTATCTGATCGTGCCACAACACCTCCTCATTAATTTATATCACAAATTGAGTAAACTTCTCTCTACCAATTTACCAATAATCGACAGTGGAGAGCTATGGCACACTTTATTTCCACGAGGCAAAGGTTAAAGTCTTATACTATGTTCATACAAAATATTAATAAGACGAACGCATCAGGGTATATGACATGCAGGATCACGGTATAAATGAGTTCAATATCAACCTTAAATGGCTTATTTTTGTTATCCAATCTCCCGTTTCGGTGTTGTCTATCCGCAGCCTTCGAGAAGGATGAGACCGAGCCGTATTACGTCATCTTCTTAGAGTTAGCCTTCTCGGTTGGTAACGAGAACCCGAAGATTTCATTGGATCAGAAGAATATGGTAAGGAATTCAAATTGCATGGATCCTACACATAGGCTACTTATTTTTTTCTTTCTAATTAAGCATAATACAGACCCATGGTACTAAATAATCATGTACTCATAAAAAGGTCAGCAAATATCAAATACGTGCAGAAAAACTATTTTGTGCAAAATTAGTTTTGATTACGCAACGTATAAGCTTTTTGGTGTATATTACATTAAGATAAATATATCAGGCAGGAATAATTTAATTGACACTTAAAAAATAAGCAATCATTTAAATTTGCATTGATTCAAGATATGTCATATTGTAAAATATGGATATTATCCACCAACGAAGATAAATGCCTGGTTTGGTATTGCGTACTCAATACTTTATGTTTCGGAAAAGGGTATGCAACCAAAAATACCTTCTAGCATTCTACTAGGATACAAAGTGAAACACAATCATAACAAAAAAACAGTTTCTATCAAAACATGCAAAATTAGCAAAGAAAATAGGGTTCCCAGGATTCGAACCCGAGACCTCCGGATTTATTGCTATAGACCGGTGCTCTACCAACTGAGCTAGAATCTCCTGTGATGGTTGTTGAATTATTGTCTGGGCGAAGGGATAGTATATTGTAACAATATCACTATTGTTAATGTCGTTACTTTCTTAGATCGACGTCGAGCTCCGTGAACTGAACGAAGAGTACGACAGACGTCGAAGGGAGGGCTTCATCACACAGCCCCGAGTCCACATCGTGAAACCCGGCACGTTTGATGATTTCAAGGAGTTCGTTTTGGCTCGCTCATCAGCCAGCGCAAACCAGTACAAAGTCCCGCGAAAATTAAGAACCGCGGAGATGCTAGAGTTTATGCTAAGTAAGGTTGCTTAAAGTGATCCAGGTAAAGTGTCTAACTCCACGAAAAATACTTGGAGCTTCCTCGTTTCTCTTCTGCCTTGTTGTTTAGCTTATGGTAAGAGAAGAATAAAGTAGGGTTAGATTTTGTCAAATGTCCCTTTAGTATGAAGATAATTATCATTGAAAATCATTATTTCAAAAGCGTTGATCAACGCTTTTCAAAAAAAGTAGAATTGTTGTAGCTAAACACGTCCCAGAACAGTCTTTGGTCCGAGCCAGCTAGCACGCGTGGGAAACATTCAAGACGCTACTGAACTTTGATCCAAAGTGCGCAAATTCCACGAATTCTGTACAGTCTGTAAACATGCGGATATCGTCAACGGTTGATAACAAGTATAACTGCTACAAATCCATGACAGGCCATCAGTATTCGGTGATAAAATATGAACTCAATATTCGTTTTTTTCACTAGGTTAACAGTGTTCGTTTTCTTTCAAACTTTCACAAATCTTTCAATTGTATTTTACAATGATATTGATATAGGATTGAAGTCTCAAATGTCATTTTGTGCAATATCTGACACTTTACCTGAATCACTTTAATTAACAAGTACAGAATGGCAGAAAATGGGTACATTCAATCCAAATAAGGAGAATATAATACACATATCTGCTTGTCATAACTCATAGACGTAGGAGGCGGAGGGGCTGGAGGGCTGCAACCCCCCCCCCCCCCCCCCGGAGTTTTGAAAACGGCCATATACTCGGGCAAAAAGCACCTGCAATTCTGGCAATCCATGCCATATTTGGGCACACTCATGTTACATTCGGGCAAAGTCATCTTATTTTCGGGCAAACCGTCTCATATTTGGGTAAAAGCGTGTTAATTTCGGACTAAGTCATCAAAAACATAATGTTCTGATATCAAAAAGGCGATAGTCTTGCTTGCTTGCTTGTCAGGTGAATAGAAGGGAAGGAAAATTATTCGGGCAAAATACCTCAGCCCCCCTAAGGAAAACGCTCCCCTACGCCCATGCTTCTCGTAAAGTGAAACAATTTTCTTGTCCTTCATTTTCCTTCCACTTGGAGAATACTTGTTGTGAATTTACGTTTTGGTTTGTTCATCAGCCAGTAGAAACCATTACTAAGTTCCCGTAAAATTGAATACGAACCACGAAGATGCTAGAGTTTATGACAATCAAGTATTGAAGGTAATGTGTAAAAGCCAGGAGGTGTAATTATGAACCCTTATGAAAAGGATTTTAAATTAAAGGGTTGGTTGAGTTTTAGTATAGAGAGTACAATTTTGGTCAAACTAAATTTTAGTAACCAAAACCTGCACATTACAAACTAATAGTTATACACCATGCTCGAAAGGAATGAAAAATAACAAATGACTTAGTAAAAAGCCTGCTATCATTCAAAAAGAGGCGTAAAACTCAAGAGGGTGCTCTCTAAAAACTTATTAGTTTAAACCATTTAAAATAAAATATTGTGCATGTGATGTTTTGTTGAAATAGTGATTAGATAGACTGATAGAGAGATAATCAACAACTATTTAAAAACCTCTTTTGTACATTTTTTAAAAGAGGAAGCATTTGAGAGAGAAAAAATGACCGCTTGTGGGGCCCCACAATTATTACAAATGGTTATGTTTATGTATATTTCATCCATTTCTGAACCGATTTGTATCAAATAAAGTTTATTCTGTCGTTAAAATTGTATGCTCTTTCAAATTTTACACTCGGTTTTTCATTATCTCACAACAAATATTTTGTGTAGCGCCCTCTATACCAAAACTATCCCTTTAAAATGTATTGTATCTACGTCACTAAAATATAATTTGCAAATAGGTTTTCATTTGGTACAGTTTCAGAATTCCGATTTGGCTACAAATATTCTAGTGACGTAGATACAATAGATTTTAACAAATATAATCGTTTTCAGAATACACCCCAATGTTACTCAGGATCTAAAATGCGACCAATCTCGACTACAGGTCGGTAGTTGATCGCAAGAGGTTGTAGGACATTTTTTGAAAGTAGGTTTTAAAAAAAGGGTACGTTGCCAGTTTTTGGCAAGAGTGATTGGTTGAATAAACATTTAGTCGAACGGATGTTTGTGCATGGTGGTGGTGGTACATCGTCATCGAATTGAACTGGCCAACTAAAGTGTAGATTTCAGAGCGCCACATGACTTTCTGCGACATATTTCAAAGCAGTTAATGATCATATTTCACTCGTATAATTAATTCCGGCTACATGAACAGATGTAGTAAAATGAAATATGTTATATCTTACTTTTCCGAGGCTGTATGAATATAAGAAAATATGAAATTGTAATTCAATATTGCTCAGCTTTCATGTATATAACACATTTACTTCTCACCCATTCTTTGCCATATAGACTTTTACGTTTAAAGCAAAACTATAATCATATCCTAATGTAATTCAATGTACAAATAATCATGTTAAAGGGATCCATTAACTTTGTTGACAAGTGCAAAAAGTGATGCGTGGTTAATAAAATGTGTATTGGTTTGATCTGATAAGTCCAGAAAGAATTGTGTGAAAAGGTCAAGTTAATTGGAAGTTATTTGGCCGAGAAATGAGTGAAAATGCAAAGTGATATTTACTTACTCATTGCACTTACTTTGTACACGGCTGAAAAAGGTCCCGTAGATAATTTCATATCCGAACATGCACTTCAATCGTAAATATCTTTTGGAAAAAAAATGGAAATTTTAAAAACTGAGACCTGTCCTATGCTTTTATTGTTAATACGAATAAAACAAGGTATGAGGGAACCGTAACTCCAATTGGATTTTGAGGATTTGGACAATGTTACTATAAAAGTCCCTTTAAAACTACTAAACAAAAGTGGAATATGATATGTAATGCAAATTACAAAAGTAGGAATATCAACAAAAACTTATTTAATATTTTAAATACGAATATGTAAAACGTTCTATCTCTTCGTTTTTCTCTCCACGCTTATTCATTAAATTTGCTTATAAATGTATTATTATCACTTTGAATATCAACATATTTGTTTTATATACGAAGAGTTAATATTAGTTATGTGTTATATGTGTGTATCAGCCATGTAGCCTTGTATGCAAATATTATTTGACTGGTTTTACTTGTTTTCAGAGAATGGAAGCTAAACACTGTAAGCCTCTTGGTCATCATTTATTTTTAAAACAGTACTACCTACTAGTTGTGCTACATTAAAGGGGTAGTACAGTTTTGGTAAAGCTGAACTTTAGTAACCAAACCTGGACAGTAACATTATAAACTAATAGTTATAACTCCACCATGCTCGAAAGGTATACAAAATTACAAACGACTAAGTAAAAAGCCCGTTATCATTCAAAAAGAGCCATTAAAACACAAAAGGGCGCTTTCTAAAAAGGCATTGGTTTCAACAATTTTTCATACAAAATTATGCATGTGATGTTTTATTGAAACAATGATTAAATAGAGAGATCATCAACAACTATTTAAAAAACGCTTTTGAACAAATTTGAAAAAGTGCAAGCATTTTTTTAATTTTTTGAAAAAAACATCTAATTATTTGGGCCCCAAATAATTATAAGATCAGATATATTTATTGATATTTCAGCCATTTCTGGGTCGATTTTGACCAAATAAAGTTTATTCTGCCATTAAAATTGCATGTTCTCTCAAATTCGACACTCAGTTTTTCATTACCTCACAACAAACTTGTGATGAGCAGCGCCTTCTCTACCAAAACTAAACTACCCCTTTAAACTTCATCACTACACTGCTGACAGGATTGAATGGTAGTTTGACATTGAATATATTTCGTAAGAATATCTTGTTCTTAAAAATTGAAAAATATGGAACGACTGGAATTCATGATTACTTTATTAGACTAGTGTTTATTAGTTTGCTACTTTAATTAACGTACAATTATGTCATGTAGAAACATACTTTGAATCGGATAAAAATGGGATGTATAATCATAATTATTTTGTTTTGCAAATAAAAGTATACTTGCTAATATTGTGTGCCCGTTTGTAATATTTATGTTTTGCAGTTTCCTTCCAGGGCATATAGAAGCACATGTGGGCACAATCACATAAATACATGTCCACACATACACACGCACACAAACAAACAAACACACACATACACACACACACACGCACGCACACATAATACAACACACACACACACACCCACACACACACCATATAATAATCAGTACGCGTTCCATTCGTTATGTGACACTACGTCATAATCAAATTGTGTGTTCCATTCATTACGCAACACTACGTCATAATGAAATGCGCGCTCATTTGCATAAGCGCATCCTTGCATTTCTTAGCAACATCTTGACTCAAATACAATATCATTCGTATTGGTTCATACAGTTTCTAGCTTTTGCTGACAGCTGTTCTTGATCAAATTGATCTCAGATAGTTTTAGAGTAATTTTGATTTCTGAAGGATATTCAATCAAAATGGGTTGTATTGAGTCAAAATTGTGTAGGAAAGGCGACAAGGGTGCAGCCAATGCTACTTCGTGGAGAATGTCCCGCTTTCAAAAGAAGGTAAAATTCCCCTTTCTGATGATTTTCATTTTGTAACCATTGACTGTTATAAAGTTTTATATATATACTGTATTATTAAGTTTTCTAAAAAATTGATGTTTGAGTGAAGTATATTACACTAGATTCAATCATATTACATGGATAACAACTTACTCACAACTATTTAATTAAACATAGTTTACGGAAGCTGCATTATAGCAATAGTTTGTATCATTACTAAGTAGATAACAACATTCTTTTCCCCCATGAAATATATTGCTGAATTCCTTATAGCCTAATCAACTATGCAATCATATTTTAAATTACATATAATTATTATCAAACATACTAAAATCCTCAAAGATGTTTGTAAGTTGATTAAACTTAATATCTTGGTACTGTGCTGAAATCACTGACAATTATTGGGGCACACGTTCCGTTTTCCTTACTTTTTTGTAAACAAAAATGGCCCCTTTATGTTTGTAACTGTTTCTACACATTTCTCATTAGTATTGTGGGCAGATGCGCAACCCCCCCGTAGCATCGCCACTGTCCACCCTCCCACAATAGTCCCGTTTTGTATGTGAAACTTTAAAAGCTATTTCCCTTTTCATTTATTTATCATTCATCATCCACAGTGTCCTGATAACAAGCTTCGCAAGAAGCTGATGGAGGAATTCGGAGTTGTTGATCCTTCCTTTTGGGACCCGGTGTCACCCACGGAGGCAGATGCGCAGCTGACCGATGATGGTGATAACTCCGAAGTACCGGAGTCAACGCGCAAGTCGCAAGAATATATAGATTCCGATTATGATGCAATCAATGTAAGTGACATAATTTTCATATTTGACTGGTTGTGTTATGAACATAATTATTCTATCTTACCAATAAATCATCAGTATGTTCATAATAATGCTACCTACCAACAAGTGAGTGACCCTTATATACCCTCGCAAGTCAGCTTGTTGGGACTATTTTCACAGATTATTTCTAGGATTAATATTGCTTCTCATCGAAAGTCATAACTGTCTGTAGGCTTAGTTTGTTCATGTTGTACATAAAGTTTTTGTTTTAAACAAGTTGATTCAGTGTCATGAATCGTAATAACATCTTAGATTATACACCTTTAAGATCATGAATTAGATTAATAATATCGAACATCGTTGTTTGTTTCTCATTCCAGGATATGATTGGCATTCAAACAGTCTGCATCATCGACGGACTCAATGGCCTGATCGTGGGTACGGCGGTCATCGAGCTACCACCAGTCGTGATCGAAGAAAACTTGACCACCAACGAAGACGTCTCTCTGATCTCCTCCTTCGAAGAAGATGAAGTCGAAACAGCCAATGACGAGGAGCGTACTCCTTCTGAAACCGCAGACACGAATGACGATGATGGTACGCAGATACCTAATCAGCAGCGACCTTCCTCTGAAGCCGGAGACGCACATGTCCTACCTTCTGCTTGTCCTGGTTATATGGAGGACAGGGCAGCGAGGGCTTTTCTGCTGGAGGTCATGGAAGGTGTGGTGACCTTGATTGAAGAAAACGTGGATTCACCGCGATCCCATGAGAACATCATCTCTAAAAATGAAGAGATTAGGAGGGGATAGGAACTTGACATCCCCAAAACTGCTGAAGTAAACATAGAGGCACCAATACTTAAGGAGACAACCATTCAAGAAGATACAACCGCCGATCGGACAGACGCCGGAGAGAGTAGTCTGTTGGCGAGAAGAATGGAATGAAGCCTCGAAGCTAAGCCTCGAAGCAGCATAAGTGTTTGGCACAAGGTAATTACTCCGTTTCTTCAATATCAAGTAATCGTCATCATAGACTTTGTACAACAGCCTACTAGGTTCCCGTAGGCAAAGAGTAAACAGTCGATGTTGGTTACAGAAATTAATTTATCATTTTACTCCTGAAATATTCTTAGAGTTCTTATTCAATACACTTTTAAAACCCAAAGGCCAAATGTATTATTTCTTACACATGCCAATTGAACAAATGTTGAATCAACCAGGTGTTCAATCTGTCAGCAGATTATATACATGTAGTATGCAATTGTTTATTATATGACATTGTGACCAAATTTCTGTTTTTATTTCTTGCATACTTCAACAGGATGTCCTATCAGCATCGTGCAACACAATGGGTGATAGCACACAGCTCCAGGGACCACCATCTGGAAGATCTTCGACACATCGACATTCAACATCCATGGTCATCACTGACGAATTGGAGATTCTGGACACTCGAGTGCTTGGACGAAACCGCATAATACCACAAATCAAAATCTAGCCATATCTCTCCGGATCCCAAGACCAAGATGAACACGTGAAGTAGCAAGCTCCAGCAGACCAGCACAACTAGTGAGCATCAACGGGTGTTAAGCTAGGGCTATGATGGGTTCTGATGAGTTCATATCACTACAAACCACTGCTCTTATGGAGAGTCTAGACACGAAATATTCGGATGGAGGCTGCTTAAACATGGCATTTAAAAACCCATATTAAACTCTCATGATATTGTGTCTTTAAAAAACATCTAGCATATGAGTGTCATCCAGATAAAGACAACATCTATGACAATCACTGATGAATTGGAGATTTCTGGAGACACAACTGTCTGAACAAAACCTCTCTCATATGTCACAATACCACAAATCAACAAACAAACATCAAAAATCTAGACCTCATCTCCAGACCGATTTGAAGTACATCATGATCACTCATTGCCAAGAACATGGCAAGAAAGGAGTGTAGTAGCAAGCTCTATCACCTAATATTTATGAATGACCACCATCATCGTCATCATCATCATCATCATCATCATCATCATCATCATCATCATCATCATCATCAGATGTGGATCAGACAGTTTTGCTAACCAACTTTTGATGATATGAAGTCTCTCTTCTGTACTGTTCGGATAGAGAATTTCATCCAGTACAAGCAAACAAGCTAAATGTTAATAAAATGCAGAGAGAGCGACATAGCAAACTCAGTTTCTGAAGAAATGCAAAGTTATGAATTAAATTACTGTGAAAAGGTGTGAAAGATTTGTTATAAGTTTTATATATTTTTTTACATTTTAGCTATCATGCAACATAATTACAATTTCGTATCACACTTTATCTTTGTACTCATTATTGTGCAGTTATCCTATTACAATCATTATTTTACTATTACAATGGATTTATATAAATCAGGCCAATCATAGTTCCTGAATATATTTAACAGATTTATGAGAATCATTTGTCTAATTTATTTCATACTAATGAACTGATCATGCAATGTAAGTCACATTTCATATAACTCTCTATCTGTGCCTTTATACTATTTTAAAGAAAAACAACAAAATATATATCTTATGACTTATCTAATAAAATCATGTGAAAGAAATATATACGTGTCCACCATGAAGTTTTATTGTGACGTACATCTGTTGATTCAGGATGCATAAACACACACACACACACACACACACATCAAACAAACACACACACATTTATGCATATACACTCATACATCAAACACTCACACAAAACCAACCCCCCTTCCCTCCCTGAATGTTTGTTTCTCTCAAGTCAATTAGGGCATTTATTTATTCATTCTTTAGACTAACTTCTTGTGTTTGTTTGTTGATACAGTAAATAAATTTGCTGTAATATATAATTTGCATAATCAGACAAAGAGATCCATGTTGTATACATACTATTATAAACATGGAAATGCATACACAGGCAGACACATACTTGCACCACAGTTATTTCTAGATGTAAAGCACCTCGATTGATAAATAGAGACAAACCATTGGCAAAGTAATTTGATAATAATGTAGTTCTCTGTATTTTACAGCAAAGTGGAAAACATTTACTCAAAACAAATGAAACAAACTCGTATTTACTTTGATCAATTAACAAAAATGAGTTACCGTAAACGCCGCATGCCGACTTTGGGCATTGAAATTGAAAAAAAAAAAATGTGGGAGAAAAGTGCGCTAGGAAAACTGGCGACAAAAAAAGCGGGAATAACAGCGGGAAACCAGAAAATCGGCTGGGAAAATGTGCCAAATTTTAGCATGAAATCGGCGGCGCGTGAAATGTATCGCTCGCCCGCAAGTGCGCTATATATTTTCTAAACACATTTCTTGTTACTTGCGCTTGCAAAATAGATGTGTAAATGTAATCATTATAACCCCTGATTATAACTATAATGTATTTATTGTGTTATATTTATGTCATACTAACATTTTCATGTTATGCTTCCTTTCAGATTAATTTCAAGTTCCGACGAATGAATAAAAATGAATACAAATAAAGGAGGGGAAAAGAGGGCAGATGGAATGTTATAGTGTTTAGAAATGAGATAATACAGTGCAATACAACCAATCGTCCCACACCTGCTGAAATGTGTTGTTTTGAGGCCAGTCAAGAGTGACATTTTGACTATCTCCGCGTACACGCCGCACCCCGACTTTGCAGGTTTTTTTCGAGGAAAAAGTATGCGGCGATTACGCCGGTATTTACGGTACATACTTCTTCATATACATGAATCTGTATTCATTATATTGCTTTTGCACATTGTTTGAATAAATACTTCCTATAAGAGAAACTTTAATCTCTTTTTACAATAACCAACTGAAGACTGTTTCATTTTGGTATAGAATACATCCTTCATAGACTTCAGCCAGAGTAGTTTAGAGAACGAGTCCTGAGAGCTTAATCAGGGCAGGGTTCGACACTAGCACGTGTCGACTTGCCCAGAGCAAGTAAACATTTGTGTAGGGCAAGTGAAATTTCATACATTTTCTAGTTTGCTTGCTCGATTGGGCAACTAAATAATTGTTCAACTACATGAGAACAATCAACAATTAATGTAATTTCATATGCATTAATCTCATCTAGAAGTAAGAGGCCAAGTAAATTTTATATTGAGGCAAGTAAAATGTCATGATTTTACTTGCCCGATACTGATATATTGGGTAAAAGTGCAACTACAGACCAATGCAATAAAGCCGAGTGTATTGTATTCCAAATCATCATGACAGCTTACGTAATGACATGGCTGCATCCAACGGTACCACATGAAACGTCATTCTATTGGCACTAACAAAAGTGGGTTATGTAGCCACTGACATAGCAGCAGTCTCAACAACAGTTACATATAACCCGCTTTTTTTTAAGCACATGCTCAGATGCGCTCAGATAATGTTTAATGCGGTACCGTTGGAAAACATGGCAGCCTTCAGTGGTCAGTCAAAACAGTTTATAATAGTTTCAAAAATATTATTTCCATTATTAGTGATACCGAAGAGAAAAAATATACAACTAGAAATGACAGGAATTATGCACCTATCAGTAACAGTAAGCGAAAATTCCACTTCCCTTAAACGAGATGTCCATATAAGTGATATTGCAAACATGGGCTCTAGCCTAAAGCTTGTCTCCAACAACGAGACTTTTGCTGTTTCACAAAATTAAACAAGACATAATGTACATATCTTGCAAAGCATTGCAAGGGATTCTTATTCCCAGGCACTAAAAATATTTCAAGGGCCCAGACTGCAGTTTCACAGTTATGAATATGTTTACAATTTCTGACACGTGCACGAGAATAGTTGCCGCCATTTTGCAGCTAGTCTCATGCTTTCTCATTCTCAGTGGCACCTTGTCGCAAGCTTTAAGTCTCATCAACCACTGACATAGCAGCAGACTCAATGACAATGGTTGCAGAACAAGTTATTGTTAGTGCAAGCTCAGATACGTATCCTAATATGTACCGTTGCAAAACATGACAGCCTCCTGTGGTCAATAGATACAGATGAAAGTGGACTAAAAAACATTGATTATTTCCATTATTTGTGATACCCAAGCAGAAATTATGCACCTATTAGTAACAGTAAACAAAAACGCCACTGTTTGGCTTCCCTTTATCTTTGGCCTTACAAATAAGCTTGCATCCAGGAATTAGGACCTTGGAATTGGGTGTATATATATTTGGCACATTTAGGCTTAATACTGGAGGTGTGTTGCAATGAGATCTTGATCCATCAGTCATTTCTACGTCAAAGCAGTTGATGTGCAGTAGTGCTGAAACACAACCTTGCTCAGTGCTGGCCCCATATTCCTGTCAAATAATACAAAACAAAAATATGTCATATTAGAAGAGCTTGGAAGAAATAGTAATAATGTTGGGTGAGTGTGAGAGGGGCGTTCAGTTGATTTTTGGCTGAATTCAGTTCTGCATACCATTTTGTAGATTGAAGCCTTCTCTATGCAATGCCAACATTTCCAGATAATAATTATTTCTCATTTTGGGAATATCTCTCAAAAAATTAAATAGGGCTGAATTGTGTTTCTACAAGGCTTCCAAACTTGACACATGACTCAAACATTCAATTGTTACTTTACCCCCTTTTCTTTCTGAACCAACAATATGGTAGTGCAAATATAATAGAAAGAAGGAAGATATGATCTCTTGTACATGTTAAGATGATAACAGAATAGAACACAGTAACAAATATAACAAGGACACAGAAAATATCTTTCTAATTAAATAAAAATGACATGTTAAAACTGTTTACAATTCATATTCTTTTTGTCATGATTTGAATCTCACCTACCGGGAACATCTGAAGAGGATGTCTACTAATATGGTATAATACAAAAATGTGACACAACTACTTTGGTACTCAGTTGATATGAGATGTTGATGGCAATTTGCCTGACAATAACAATTGGAAACCATTATTAGAAGCAGGAGGAAATGTTGACTCCTACCTTTGTGAGTGTCCATACTTGACTCTTGCCAACATCTTCTCTCTGTCAGCATGTAGAGCGCAGGCATCGAATGCATCCAGCAAACTGTTGGAAGGAGGAACAGCACAAATGATTGTCACTTTTATCAAGCCTCCACACCTTTCTTTTCTCTTTCCCTCTTGAAATATACAAAATTCATATTTTACTTTACAAAAATCACTCATGTGTAACAAAAGAAAAGTTAAATTCAAAGATAGCGAAAATTGACCAGAAATATGAAATATAAAATTTAAAAATGAGCAAAGAAAATTGGGCTTCACTGGAAATTAAATTTGAGATGTCCGGCTTGCTAGACCAGTGCTCTAACCATTGAGTCACAAGGCCCTATTGATGATGGGCCAGTCCCTTTTCAATGTACGATGGGTCAGAAGCTATATAAACCTGGCACAAACTCAAAGGATATGGGATCAATTTAGGGATATGTGCAAGGGATCATTAGAGTGATGCAGCTTTTTGATCATGCTAGGTAGCTCGATCTACTTGGCAAATGTGTGCTTGATTCTAGATGATATTTACATGGAATTGTATTTACTCTAGTAGTTGAACATTATATTAGCTGCCTAATCTGGTAACCAAGCTAGATCATTTGTGTAACTCTACTTGCCCAACATCAATTTTTATTGGAACCGGGCAATTGGGCAAGTGCTATTGCAGAGCCGTGCTTTTAGTGATGACACAATTATTTCACATACATGTTCATGTTAGTTCAATCTTTTGGTTTAGTTGCACTGGGATCGGAGCAGTAACAGTCATGCAAAGTAAAATAATGCAGTGCACTTTTTGCTACCAATGTTAATATGCAGCTTTTTATCAATACAGGCCCAGAATTCAAGATTATCTTTCAAGCTGTCCTACCAATTGAGAGCTCCGGACAATGAACAATATCATCAACATTCATTTATACATTATTCTGTGCTATTCACCAAATTAAAGAGTTTTTGCCTGTGGAAGCCTGGTAGGTCCTGAATTAGCTCTATAAGGATTGCAAAATCTAGTACTGGACTATATTCATAAAAGCCTGCCAGCTTTAATAGTTCATTGCTAAGTCTATTTCGCATGACGTGGCTAAGTATTAAACAAAATATCTTTATTCATATCGTCATGATCGTTTAGATTCCTAGTTTGACCATACATTGCGAGACAAACGAATATCATTAGCGATATTATTTCCGATACAAAATATCTTTAGTTGATAATAAGGGTTACCTCAAGTGGGTAGCTAAGGCTTACTCAGCTAATCCTAGTTGGGGACTAGGAAAACTGTATGTTGCTCGATAAACTGCACATTTAAAATACACTTAGCAAGGAACTAAGCTGGCAGGGTTTTATGAATATGGGGCCTGGTTAATAACTCACTGTGTTGGTGTAGGGTAGAGCTGCGTCAGGGCAAGAGCCTTCTCAGCCGTCATCCCACTGAACTGCAACAGCTGCTTGGCAAACGTCTCTGTTACCGTGGTTTCCTATGGATGGGGAAGGAACCAAATAATGTTCATAATAATAATAATAATAATACTAATAATGTTGCTTGTAAGTATCGGTTTCCATGGTGGTGTATATAATACATGTGGTTTGCGGTTGCACCATGTGAGATGGGTGGATTGGTGAGTCCTGAAAAGGACTATGGTAGTCCTAGAAAGGACTGTTGGTAGTCCTAGAAAGGACTGTTGGTAGTCCTAGAAAGGACTGTTGGTGTAGTCCAACAGTCCTTTCTAGGACTCCCAACAGTTCTTTTTAGGACTCTCCTAGAAAGAATACCAACAGTCCTTTTCAGGACTACACCAACAGTCCTTTCTAGGACTACCAACAGTCCTCTAGGACTACCATAGTCCTTTTCAGGACTCACCAATCCACCCATCTCACATGGTGCAACCGCAAACCACACGTATTAATACTAATAATAAAAAACATTTTAATAGCTTGCAGTATGCAAGTCTCTTAGTGCAAATGGGGAAAGTACTTGAAAAAATTCCTAGCCTATGGGTAGAAGCAAGAGCTGAACTGCAACAGCTGCTTGTCAAACATCTCTGTAACAGTCGTCTCCTAGGGGTGGGAAAGGAACAGAAGATAAGGACGGTCAAATCTGTCTACATTGACCTCTCAAGGGAGACAGATGAAGTGACCACTGGAGGAATGCGGCTGTTATATATAGTGGCGGCTAACGCAGGCTTGACTGCACCTGAAAATAAAGTTGACTATACAACAAACAAGATCTTAGACTTTGGTTAGACTTTGGGTATATCAGGCAAGTCCATGCCAGCCGTCATCCCACTGAACTGTAGCAGCTGCTTAGCAAACGTCTCTGTTACTCTGGTCTCCTATACGTAGGAAAGGAACAAATAGCCATTCACTATATATAAGAAACAACAGGATACAAAAATAAATATGCACCATGGCAATGGGAAATCATTTACGTGTTCATCTGTTCTACTTATATGTCCATAAGAAAAAAAAAATGGATGAAAAACAAACAAAATCACTTGTGAAGAACATATTGTTGGAGCACACCCCCCCCCCCCCCCACCCCTTTGGGGCTTATAGGGTCAAAACTCAGATTACCCACTGTATAGTTGTCACGGTTCTCTAAGAATAAAATCTCACTGTTTAATTGGGCCATTCTTTGAAAAGTGAAACTTTTTCGGAAAAATTGAAGTTTTATTTTTCTGTAGTTTTGTTCCATTTCTGGAATGATCCATGTGTAAAGTTTCATGAAATACATGATTTGAAGTTTAAAATGAAACTTTTTTACTCATTTGCATAAATTTACATATTTCAATATTTTTCTAATAATCATAATTCAGAAAATAATCAAGATATCAAAAGGATAATTAGCAAGCTCATTCTTCTCACTTTCCTGTACAGGTTGATACCAACTTTGTAAAAATTCAACCTTTCATTCTTTTCTAAACCCGATATTATAAAATTCCCATTTTCCCATTCATATTGTACATGTCACACACGTGACCACCCCAAAATGTCACACACGTGACCAGACGTTGCCACATAATTAAGTACTATAAAAAACAATGGTTTGATATAATTCTCATTCATTGCTATTGTTGTACTTACAAATGTATAGTACTTCTCTGGTAATAAGATGAACATTATAGCTATTCATATTTTAAAGAATTTTCCAAATGAAATTTAGTTATGAAAAAAGCGCTCCGTGCGAAGTCACACACGTGACCCATGCCAATTGACCTCTGACATTGAGTTACGTAATCCTTATAAAATCTTTTGTGTTAAGTTTGAAAGACTACAACATATTCAAGTCACATATGAAGTAAAAATCATTATAGTCTCATACTTACTGAAATATAAGCATCCCATTTCAAAATTTGTCATGTTTTGGGTCACACACGTGACCAAGAATGGCCCAATTGCTCCTAAATAATGCGCACAGTAGCAATGTGTGAATTATTTAATTGTATACAATCTTAGGATTTTTTTAGTACAACACATTGCAGACTATTTTGACTTGGGTACAACATGCATTCTCAGTACACCCCAGTCTGAGTATTTTGTTTAGAGAACTTTGTCAGCTGTATTCTTCAAATCTTCTATTCTATTTTATCTCAATATCAGGCTATAGTTCATCCAGACGTTGGACAAAGCCCTCCTCATTTCCATTCCATTCCTTTCTATCTCTAGCTATCCTGGCCCATACGGCCGTTCCCATGTATGATGTTAGTTCATCTTTCAATCTTTTCTTTTGCCTTCCTCTTCTTCTCTTTCCCTTCCTTGGTTGCCATTCTGTTAAGTGATATGTCCATCTATTGTCCTGAATTCTTGCTACATGCCCAGCCGATCTCCACTTTGATTCTCTTACTTTCTCCATAATGTCTTTAAACTTTGTTTTTTGTCTTATGACTTTTTGATTGATTTTGTCTTCAAATCTTAGTTATACTTTTAATTGGGGACCCCCATGCAATGTAAAACATTTAACCCATTGCTTACAGGAACCGGGTGGGCAAAGTTCAAAGTCTATGGGGATTTCAGAATCTCAAAGTGAGCAGGTTAATTGTTTTGGTACTACAAATCATTATCAAACATAGTATCAAAGCCTCTGAAAAGATTCTGTAATTCTAGAACAATGCAAATCATTACAAGAACTTATTGAACATAGCGGGTCAGAGCAGCTACATCTGTGCGTGTTGGTCCACTAATCCCTTCACAAGTTCACAACTGGTCAAACAAATACTCGGTTTTAGGTCTACGGAGAATGCATGTTTTTAGCAAATACAATCAGTCCTGGGGGTGTTGCATAAAGAGTTGGGATTGATCGCAAATCAGAAAACATGCGCACTTGAGCCAATCAGATTTGGGCATTTAAGGCGCATTTTCTGACTTGCGATTAATCACAACTTTGCAATTAATAACAACTCTATATGCCACACACGGATTGAACTCATCCTCGTCTCTCACCTTGTTCTTGACTGACGACTCGTTACACTCTTGGAAGGTGAGACAGCATTGTTCATGGGATGATATATCGTTTGCCACATCAATCCCGTCCAGATCTTCCCTGCGAAACCCTTTCAAGGTCTTTTCCTAAAAGAAATAATACAGTACCCACGATTGATATAACAAGTCAAATGTGTATACCTGGAAAGGATTATATATAATCCTTTCCAGGTCTTTCCTTAAATAAATAATACAGTACGGACGATTGATATAAACAAGTAAAATGTGTTTTACAATTGGTTTGCGGTTGCACAATGCAAGAAGGGAATCTCCAATCCTACCTTCTTACGTGGTGCAACCGCAAACCGATTGTTTATCTACATCACCATGGAAGCAGATACTTACAAGCAACATCTAGTAGATGTGTGTCTCCTATATAATACAAATAGCAATAATGAGCATGTTTTATATAGTTTTTAAAACATACATGTAGCACACTCAAAATGTCCCTATATTATTTATTACTCTGGCTGTATCCAAGCTTCTTTGCAGGCTCATCAAGCATTTCTTGGAATAAATTCCTATAAGGTATCCTTTTACCTCACTTGGGTTGAGAGCAGTAAATTTATAAAATGCTTTGCTGAAGGACACACGTCCAGTGTTTGGGAATCAAACCCACCTTTTGAAAGACAAAGTCCCAAACCAATACATCACAACACTCTCGTGACAATATCATTTGGAGACGACAACAAAATTTATGGTTAGAAAGTCTTCACTAGTTACATAATCAAATGATAAAGCCTAAAGTTGGTAAGGATATAACCCGTTGCTTAAGGGAACCAGGAGGGCTATGTAAAAAGTCTATGAGGATTTTAGAATCTTGAAGGGAACGGGTTAAGACTTACTGAGAAGAGGCTGTGTAGGTATCTTGTGAGTAAAGTGAGGTAGGCTGCCGACTCCTTGGTATCTTTAGTGTGCTTCACAAAGAAACCGTCTATAACCTGTTGAAGAGCAAGAGATACATATGTAAGCATTACAAAGAAACCGTCTATAACATGTTGAAGAGCAAGAGATACATTGAAGCATTGACCAATTCTAGGAGGTAATATTTTTTGTATAACATGCGTTCTGTCACAGAAAGTGTTGGTGATTACTTTTGTTTGGTTGGATAAATCACACTGTGTGAAAAACAAATAACACAAACTGACCCCCTTTTCATGTAGGTAGATCAGACTTCAATCCTTAGATCTTACTCATTAAAAATGTGCAAAGCCTTTTGGGATTTCAGAATCTCAAAGGGAATGGGTTAATGTTCCTGTGTGTTGACTGTAGACTGGTAGAGAGTAGCGGCAGGGAGAGACATGTTAATGTACCTGTGTGTTGACTGTAGACTGGTAGAGAGTAGCGGCAGGGAGAGACATGTTAATGGGTTAATGTACCTGTGTGTTGACTGTAGACTGGTAGAGCGTAGCGGCGGGAAGAGACATGTTAATGGGTTAATGTACCTGTGTGTTGACTGTAGACTGGTAGAGAGTAGCGGCAGGGAGAGACATGTTAATGGGTTAATGTACCTGTGTGTTGACTGTAGACTGGTAGAGAGTAGCGGCAGGGAGAGACATGTTAATGGGTTAATGTACCTGTGTGTTGACTGTAGACTGGTAGAGAGTAGCGGCAGGGAGAGACATGTTAATGTACCTGTGTGTTGACTGTAGACTGGTAGAGAGTAGCGGCGGGGAGAGACATGTTAATGGGTTAATGTACCTGTGTGTTGACTGTAGACTGGTAGAGAGTAGCGGCAGGGAGAGACATGTTAATGTACCTGTGTGTTGACTGTAGACTGGTAGAGCGTAGCGGCGGGGAGAGACATGTTAATGGGTTAATGTACCTGTGTGTTGACTGTAGACTGGTAGAGCGTAGCGGCAGGAAGAGACATGTGATCTGCTGATCCAAATTCCTCCACTAGGTAGATGGGACGACTCAGGCCGCACTGCTTCAACCGGAACTAGAAACAACAAAGAGACTTTTGTTTTATTTTTGTTTTAAAGCATCATACAGAAACAACAGCTTTTGAGCCAATCAGAATCTGTTTAAAAAGGGCAAATTAAAACAGGCAACTCTATTGTCAACAATTGTCTGAAGCTTAAACCTTGTTAACAAAAATTCTGAAATGCTTCCCTCTATATCCATAATTCCTCAATCAGATATACTACAACAGCTTTCAATTCTTGTAGAATCTGTATCAAATGGAAATTCAAAGTAGGTCAAACCGAGATATATGAAATGTGTTTTATAAGATTATGACGTTTGTCAAACTTTTTACATCGTCTCTAAATTATTAAATTTTCTTTCAATTTTCTGACCTTCTGCTCTTTGAAGCGACCATCTCGGATACTGGAGCACAGGTCATCCATTCGTTTTCTCTCCACCACGTAGTCAAGCACCAGCTCCCTGCGCTGGGGTATCTGTAGCATGCCTGGCATAGCACTCCCCTTCTCTCTCGCAACCCAAAGGAAATCTCCCACTTGGAGCTTGCGGACATCGAGGTTGACTCCATTCTTTTTCAGCTCCTTGAGCAGTACCGTCTTCCTGCCCTTCCCATCCCTTATGCACATAAATGTAATTACAAAAAAAACAGAAATAAATAAAACAAACAAACATACATTAAAAAAGAATTTATAGTTGCAGACATTTGTATAGTACACTTAAAAAAAAAAAACACATTCAAATCAATAATCTGATATCTAAATTCACTCTGTAATTCTCTTAACTCCTTTATACCCTTGCCATCCAAGCTTCAAACAAACAAACAAAAAACAAACAAACAAAAAAGCAAAGATGGTGCAGAGACATTGATAAGGAAGGCATAATTAAAGACATTCAATAGTAAAATAGTCACAAATAGAAATTAATAATCTGATGTTAAACAGGCAAACAAAAACAGACTTTATAAACTAACAAAAGGGGGAAGAAAAAAAAGAAGAAAAAAAAGTATTCCTTGTTCAGCTTCCAAGACTCAATTTTAAAAGTCAAAATTAAAGCAACGGTGTCCTAGAATCATATACTCACTTTACACCTATCCCAGCTGTCTCGCAGTTATCCACACATAGGATCAGCTCGAACTGGCCTGGCCTGAGTGTGAACAATGGTGGCGCTGTTACTTCAACGTTTCTGTCTTTCCTTTTGTCCGTTTGGGCTGAATAGCATGTCTTGGGATCTGCATATGATGAGCTGAAATCAGAAATACAAGAACTCTTTATGCTTAGCTGCTGTGGAATACAAGTCATGGACCAAAAATGCAGTAGACTTTTAACGCAGTATTAAAAGAAATGGCCATTTTTAAAACACTATTTAACTGAAACATTATTTGAAGCGATAGTCCAACACTCATACATCGATGTATCTTTCATTGTGTCTGTTTGGGCTATTTGGCTTGGCTTTGGTTCTGCTTGTGAGGAGCTGAAATTGGACATTTTAACTATTTATCTTTAGATACTGCACCTGGAATCATGTCATCCAAGAGACTTTTTTTTAGAGGTGGGGCATAGCAAACTGAAGAAAATAATTGCTAAAATGTTGAAAATATACAAAACATATGTACATGTAGGTCAAATAGTTGATGTAAACACTAATAGTTGAAGGCAACTTGCATTTAGATTTCAGGGAACCTTTAAATCAAGTCAAAACGGGTCTCTATAAAAGCAATACCTTGAATGAAGGGTCTTTTGGGGCACATTTTCTGACGTGCGATTAAACGCAACTTTGCGATCAGTCGCAACTCTTTACGAACACCCCCTTGATCGAGCAACTTAATTATCATTTAACTATATACAAGTGAAAAATTTGATCTAGAAGTAAGCGAGCAAGTAAATTTTCTGTTTGGACATGTAGAATTTGAAGATGTATGATTTTACTTTCCCCAAAAAGCCAGTAGAGAAAATAGGTGGGATTAGCCAGCCAAATAATATTGGCATCAGACAGTGTTATTGAGTAATAAAATAACTAACATCTGGTGTGAAATTAAGTCCAATGTAAATATAGGTGTCTGAACAACATTTTTTAAACAGGCCATCATTCAAATGTCTGAATTTTGTACTCAATTGCTGTAAACATGTTACTCAGGAGAAAATAAATTGTTAACCCATTGACTACGGGAACTGGGTGGGATGTGTACCAAGTCTATAGAGGTTTCACAATCTCAAAGGGAACGGGTTAATAGTGATTTATAATATTTTGGTAAACAGGAAGTTAACGATAACTACTGCACAGACAGTATTTGCCCAAATATATGATACTACTAAGTACATTAAGCAAAACAATAATACATTTACGTCAGTATTCCCAGACAAAGCCGGCAACAGAAAGCAAAACAATATTTACAACATAACTGCAGTATTCCCAGACAAAGCTAATAATGTCTGGGCATTATTGATATTATAAAGTATGTGTGCTAGGGGTGCTGCAGCCCTTGTTTTTTGTGTAATTTGTCTTTATTTTACTGTTATTTTGGGACAAGCATATGGTGAAAAGGCAAGGACGATTTGCCAACAAGTACTCAGTCCTCTGGATAAAAACCCTGCACCTAGAATTAAAGGACACATTTTGCATATTTAGTTCATTCTAGTCAGTTGGCCAGAATAATTCTTCAGCGATGCAATTCTTCAAATCAGTCGGTGAGTGATATCATATTTTAGTTTTATCATATTATAAATCACAAGCATTTCGGAGCAAGACAAAATTATCAAAAGGTGATTATACAGGAGAGATACTGATAATTATGTTAGCGATTAATTAACCCCTTTAATTAATTAATTCATTAATTAATTAATCTCTTTAATTCACACTTCTCTTGTTCTTTATTGTTTGGCTTATGGAAACAGAATAATACAATTGGGCTTTATTCTTCAAATGTCTTCTAAATTATGGAGATATTAGATATTGCAATTAAAGGCATTTAGGAACACTTTCCGATTGTATTCAATGGTATCCAAATTAGATGTGAGATAAATCTGACATAAATTGTCTCTTTTCACTAGGTAGATTTGTTATCAAAATATAATTCACAAGATTCTTACAATACATTGGTATATGATTGAATTGTCAATTATCACTTTTTTTTAAAATCTTAAGTTTTCGATGGATGAAATTTAAAAAGGAAAACAAACAGATGTATAAATGTATCATGAATACAGACTCAATGAATGGCATGTTTTAATACTGATTCTGTAGTAAGGTAATTAATTGATTAAATCAGCATATAGTTATATCATTCAGACTAAAAGATACATGAAAGTCATTATTTTTTCCTGCATTTGTCTGTATTCCTTGTGATACAATATAACATACTCTACACAATTCCGCATGAAGCATACTTTTTAAAATAGATTTTAATGATCGAGATATTATTGAATTCTTCTATATATTGTTTCTGTTAAGGTATTTTGTTTCTCTCTTTCTCCAATCTTGATTAAACCCAGCAAAGATAGGCCAACATGCTGTGAAATCTCAGCAGCACATACATGTATATGGAACTTTCAACTTAAATTTCTGCATTTTATGATGTACCATTTAAACTTTTAAAATACTAGTTCAACATCACTGATCATGTAGTTTGGCAAATAAAGATGCTTTTGGTAACTTTTCCAACAATGATGTTTAGTTTTAATCGTGAATCTTTATGCCAAGGGCCCAGGTCTAACTTCCATATGGGTCATTCCACGGGGTTGGGGCAATTTTTGTGACATCCCAGAAGTGAGAAACTGTGTCTCCTATCAACTGTAACAATGTTTGCTCAAATTGAGTTTTGCATAAAAAGCATAGCCAACTCTCTTCAGAAGTACTCAAGCTTCATGGTGAATCAATATTATGGACCCAAAGTTTATGTAATGTTATATGAATATGATGTCCATGTAACGGTGGTAAAAAGAGAAATGTGTATTAAGCAATGATTTTGAAGAAAAGCAACTGAAACAGGAACAATTCTGGTAGGGCACTACTATATAATATTCATTGCATAAAAATCTTCAACAGATGATTTCATCTTCCATGTGTAGTAGAATATCTCATACCACCGTTACATGGACATCGTCATATTTTTTGCCCCAACCCCGTGGAATGACCCATATGTCACAATTAAGCAGTACAGCACTCTATCATTAGTCGCAGGGCATTTTACATATTGATTTTTTATAAATGATGAAAATATAACTATATTTATGTATTTAACCCGTACCCATCAAGATTCTGAAATCCCCACAGACTTTGTACACACTACACAGCCCACCCGGTTCCCGCAAGCAACGGGTTAATTATGATAATATTTTCATTCATCATTATTTCTTTTCAACTTAGTTGAGATGGCAGCTTTAAGAATGATCACACTCCTGTTCCTTGTAATCATTGTTACCATGGTTACTGCAAACACTGGTGAGTACGCACATTTTGTCAATGAAAATGAAAACATTTACATTTTTCAGGCTTATAATAATAATGATAAACATTTGTATAGCGCATATATTGCAAATAGCCTCTAAGCGCTTAAACTTAGTAACATAGAATTAACAAAACTAAATAATATAGGAAATATAGACAAACATATAAACAAAGAATTAATGATCACAATAGGCTAACTTAAACAAAAAATGTAATTGTTCGACCTCAATGTTGCAACCATCCCCTTGGGATAATGCCAATGCAGCTAGATATTTATACTTAAATTAATCATTAAAAAGCTGAAATCTTGTTTTCACACTTGCATACTTATTCAAAAGAGCCAAGAAGGGAATACTTACTTTGAATCTTCTTTTTAATCCGGCCAATGAATTTCATGCAAACGTAAAATACAAGATGATGTAATGTATTTTGACAATTATGAAATGATTAATGAAATTATCCGTGTTGCTACTTTTGTGTGTGGATGAATGTGTGTGTGTCTGTTTGTTGGTTTGTGTGTGTGTGTCTGTTTGTTAGTTTGTGTGTGTGTTCCTCTTTTTCCTTTATGAGGACGATAAGGAGGGGAATGCAATCAAGTGGTTTGCTTTTTAATGAATATGAAAAATAAACATGAATGGCACATGTGCCCCCATGCCCTACCCCCCCCCCCCAAAAAAAATCTATGTGCGTGTACGGTGTACTAGTATTCATATTGTGCAGATGTGTTGGGTGTATCAAAAAGATTTTAAGTTGAACTTAAACTCAAACTTAATAGACTTAAAACTATTTAAAGCCTTTATGTGAGATATATAAACTTGTAAAATATACTAGTTTTAAAAAACATAGCATATTAACATTTACTAAAAATCATAATTTTGTTATTATCAGAGATTTCATGTGCTTGATGTCAAATTCTTAAAAGTCTCAAATA
This sequence comes from Echinarachnius parma, assembly GCA_037951105.1. Lineage (NCBI taxonomy): Eukaryota > Metazoa > Echinodermata > Echinoidea > Clypeasteroida > Echinarachniidae > Echinarachnius > Echinarachnius parma. Next base: position 51,461 of record JBAMJV010002012.1, on the reverse strand, counting down.
TTTGATTTGTTGCTGCTATTAGAAATGGGGCAACCATAATTCTATGTCCAACTTAAAATTTAAGTTCAACCTGAATTTGTGAGGATGAAGGACCATCAATATTTCCCTTTCAATTTCCCCTGTTCCTTATCTATCGCTAGATAGAACACATTCTTATCTGTTTTAGTACTGTTATTTCATATCAAACAGATGTCCAACATCTTGCAAGGGTTTGTGTAGTTCAAAAACAATGTAATTAATCACCCAAACTTACACAATTTATTAAAGGTGAATGACAGTAGTGGGAAATGCCCCACCCCCTAAAAATGAAATGTACGCTCTTATTACCAACCATGTGAAAGAATATAGTTTTACTAATATGGGATTATACAAATCTAGCCAAGAAACCGCCTACTTATTGATATATTTGCAAAATTATAAATTGATCTGTTGCGGATTGATATCGCCAACGTGGAATCGCGCATATGCTACGTGTAAATGACTGTGTGCGTTCGCTATATGGGCTTGTCCCCAGCTTGTCGATATCTCCAGTCCAGCACTAGCGGCGCGGACAGGTGTGAACAGGCGGTGGATTTATACATTTCACGGGCGGGTATTGGATTTCTTCCGATATTTCTGCATTTAACGCATCGTTAGGTTCGGATTTTACCACACGAGCCATTTTTAGATACTTATTCAACAATATTGATCAATTATAAATGTTTTCTGTAACTTTCCCAAAACTGTTATTCATCTTTAAAAGGGCCTTAAGTTTTGTGAGCGACATACATTTGCGAGTGCATCAATTCTATAAGCCAACACTTGGTGGAATGGGCTACTGAAACTGTTATCTTCCATTTATTAGAAAATTATGTTTAGGCTAGTGCAAGTCACAGCTACAATGACAAGGCATAGGACAAAGCATATCATGGAGACAAGTCCAAGATCTGCTCGTGGGATAACCGTACCTATCAGAGCTTTATGGACTCGATCCTTCGCAGCATCCATACTCAGTTCATATCTGTTTGTATTTATCACCTTGCTTATTGTAGGCAAGTCGGGCGAGGAGAAAGATTGCGATAAAGATCCTTACGGCAAGGCGTATCGTGGAAACCTGTCTAAGACCTGGGCCAACCATACCTGTCGGAGATGGACCGACGGGATCGCCGCTGCATACAACGTTACCGCGGACTTCTATCCAGAGGGTGGTTTGGGAGACCATAACCACTGCAGAAACCCCACAAATGTAGGCGCTGTTCCCTGGTGTTTTACGGAGGACATTGATGTCTTTGCGCAGTACTGCGAACTTGGGCTGTTCCACCCAGACTGCTGCAAACACTTACGCGGTAATATTTATCTTTCGGTGCTATATAAATCAAACCTATCATTATCTTTGTGGTGTTTCTCACTAACAGGCCTAAAGTCCAAATATCTTGATCAAATGATGATTTTTAAAAATGTGGCGAGGTAGAGGAACATTTTGAAGGAAAGTAAAAATATTTTCACAACAAATCAACATTTGTTTGATCAAAATCCATTGAGAAACAGCTGAATAATCGATATATAAAGTCATTTGGATAGAGGTTGCCGGCATTAATTAACTTGTATAAGCAGTTTCAATGATGTAAAGTTGTGTTTTATAAGACCTGCACATTCTAGAAAGTTTTGGCTTCTTGTTTGACTCTGATGACCCTTCTATTGAAAAACATGTATGTAGTATAAAAACATAAGTACAAATTTTAAAAAAAGTTGTCCAATTATTTTCATACTGCAGACCCGAGAGATTGCTTCACCAAAGACTTTGCCAACGATTACAGAGGGCATGTGAACGTAACCCAGACCGGTATCCCGTGCCAGAAGTGGAGCATTCAGAATCCCCAACGACACCCTTACACTCCGGAGGAATACCCCTCCGCGGGGCTGGGGGACCACAACTACTGCCGCAACCCCGCCCCGTACCACTTCTACGCTTGGTGCTACACTACTGACCTACAGGTGGAATGGGATTTCTGCAATATTGGCCTGCCCAGTCTCACTTGCAGTCGTGATGTGTAATATTCTTATGTCCCAGTTACACATGTACCCGTAAAGCCAAGTTCCTTTAGGAGCCACGTATTGGCATTTCGACCGACCAACAGGTAGAATGGGATTTCTGCAATATTGGCCTGCCCAGTCTCACTTGCAGCAGTCGTGATGGTTACAAACTTAGAGTAATATGCATATTGCGCAGAATGCTTGAATACAATTATGTGATTAATATGACTCAGCTGTTGTTCTATAGGGTCGTTCTTATTGTGTGAGCTTTTGGTAGACTGCAAATAAGTGTTTGATTTTAGGTCTACTTGGCTGTACATTGTGTGGGTTTTGGGTAAACTGTGCAGAATGCATAAGGGCGCAGGTCCAAGCTAATGTCCCCCTCAAGGGTGAAATTCATCTTCATTTTATCACAGCAAAGTTGGTATCATTCTGAAGCTAAAGGTCTGAAGTTCATTTTTTTATTATAGAAATTTGCATTATCTGCATATTTAATGAGTATGGGGCATCTAATTTGCATATTTTAAATATAAGCGTGACGTACGGGACATTGTATTTTTACCTCTTTGATTTATTTAACCAATCTAGCTATAATTTCTTATATGGAGACTAGTAATACTAATTACTAGCAATAGTTGACCAAATTTTCAAGTGTACAAATTAATTAATTATGCTAATTAGGCATATCCAAACTGCTATATCCCTTAACATATGAACATATGAACATATTTTTTTAATATTTCAGTTTGAAATGGTTGATAATATTGTTTTCTTTCATACTCTGTGAAGTTCTAATTTAACATACTCTTGACCAGCAAGCTAAGTTTTATGAAGAAATATTTTTTTTTTTTCAATTGTATAACCTAATTAAGATGTGTGACGTACAGGACATTTTCAGTGTTAAAGCAATGGGAAGCCAGATTTAAATTATTTTGTGTGTGTGTTTTACCACTGATTATCTATCATAAGAATGCTTAGATATATTCTCCCAAAGTTAAGAATGAATAGACCATACCTTTTAGAAATAACCGTTAAAAGGAATTACCTATTTTCCACATCGTACTTCGTGATATAGCTACATATTAATGAAAATATGTCTGGAGGGTGAAATTTGAAATATCTTATGATTATCTTTAATTAATTATTCATGAATACAAGTAATGTTATGATGTTTCTGGTTTCTACCAAGTTCCATGTACATGTTTTTTTCTTAAAGTTTACTTTTAGAAACGATGTTCCTAAATGATGAATGTGGATTAATTATTAAGAAATTGGACAATAGCTGTTGTAATAAAATTTCAAAGTGCATGATGCAATAAGATTTGGGAATAAAGATTGCTACGGGAAAATAATCATGGTTCTAATTTTTTCATTCTTTTGGTTCATTATCATATAGAGCACAAACACACATTCTTACAAAAGCGTATCTTTTGGGGAAATTTTGAAACTTTTTGTGTGCCGTGCCCATGATGTACTTTGTGGGCCAGTTCCCTGGCGTTGTCACTCCATATTCAAAGGTAGGACACATGATTGTTCTTATGTGAACAAAATTACCCAATATTCCTATTTACATCGTTCAAGTACTTTTTCAGCAAATTATATCGTTTCTAACACAAAAAACAGGTACAAATTAGCATACAAAAATACCCCTAATTTTTGCATATTGAGTACACATTATCCAAAATACAAGTACACAGATAAAATATAATGTGTAGCCCTTCATGGAAAGGTGCCCTATTTTCACATTTCAAGAACATTTTGATGAAACTTTTACCCTTTTTTTATCATCTCCGCAAACATAGTCATGAAATATACCCCCTTATTTCCATTTCCAAATTTTGTTGGTTCGCGAACACATGCGAAATGTGCAGTCACACCCCCAGGGCCAGTTTAGGTTGGCTTATGTATACATGCGAGTGTGTGTGCGTGAAAAAGAGACTTAAAGGGATAGTTGAGTTTTGGTATAGAGGGCGCTACACAAAATAATTTTTTGTGATTTCAAATTCGAACGAGCATACAATTTTAATGACAGAATAAAGTTTATTTGATCAAAATCGGTTCAGAAATGGCTTACGATTTATAATATTTGTGGGGCCCCACAATTATTCGATAATTTTGAACCAGCCGTTAAAATATTTTTTAAATGCTTCCTGTTTTCAAAAATTTACAAAAGAGGTTTTTAAATAGTTGTTGATTATCTTTCTATCTAATCACTATTTCAACAAAACATCACATGCACAATATTTCATTTAGAATGGTTGAAACCAATGAGTGTTTAGAGAGCACCCTCTCAAGTTTTAACAGCTCTTTTAAAAAAATGATAACATGCTTTTTACTTAGTCATTTGTAATTTGTCATTCCTTTCGAGCATGGTGGAGTTATAACTATTAGTTTGTAATGTAATGTTGGAGGTTTTGGTTACTAACATTCAGTTTGACCGAAACTATTATACTCTCTTTACCAGAACTCAACTATCCCTTTAAGTATATGAAGGGTGCAATATAATGGTAAATAAAATACATTATTGCGTATGTACTACAGCACTGTATCCTGAGAAAGGGCGTAAAAAGGTGTATTAGACATTGATATTTAATTGCGAGTCATTTGTAAGCAATCTCAGACACACAAATATTTCTACTTGGTACTTTTGTTTGATTAATGACCCGCAATATGTATTATGAATAGCGACCCTGACTTTGTTTGATTAGTGACCCTCAATATGAATTATGAATAGCGACCCTGATTTTGTTTGATTAGTGACCCCTAATGTGTATTATGAATAGCGACCCTGATTTTGTTTGATTAGTGACCCCCAATGTGAATTATGAATAGGTACCCTGATTTTGTTTGATTAGTGACTCCCAATGTGTATTATGAATAGCGACCCTGATTTTGTTTGATTAGTGACCCCCAATATGAATTATTAATAGCAACCCTGATTTTGTTTGATTAGTGACCCCCAATATTTATTATGAATAGCGACCCTATCATTTGACAAAGTATTGCAGTAGCATACGAAACGTCGTGATCGTTTAGATTCCTAGTTTGACATTGCGAGACAAACGAATATCATTAGCGATATTATTTCCGATACTATATCCGCAATGGATTATATATTTACTATGACCCTGATTTTGTTTGATTAGTGACCCCCAATATGAATTATGAATAGCGACCCTGACTTTGTTTGATTAGTGACCCCCAATATGAATTATTAATAGCAACCCTGATTTTGTTTGATTAGTGACCCCCAATATTTATTATGAATAGCGACCCTACCTGTTCATTATGAATAGCGACCCCTTTTTTGCTTCATGAATAGTGGTCCTTCAATATAGGGAAATATAACGTTATGAATAGTGGTCCTAATGAATAGTGAGGTTAACCCCTATATACAACAGTAGTCATACGAGTGACCGATACCACATGTGAATAAACTAAATAACCATCGACTACAAGTGTAATGGTACAAACTATACGTGCCGAGGTGATCTGCGAAGGTACAGTCATGCTGAGGTGTATTGACATGATGTGTATTTGCTGAAGTGTAAAAATAAATGAGTGATATAAAGCAAACAAACAAAGTTCCACATCACTATTCCTGAACAAAAACAAGGTGCACACATCTGGTCATTATTTATTACTAATATTGATATTGATATCATTTGGTTTCATATAGGTGTGCTATATGGGGGGATAGGGGTGCTGCAGACAGGTGAAAGGTTGCAGGATGATGGGGGGATAGGGGTGCTGCAGACAGGTGAAAGGTTGCAGGATAATGGGGGGATAGGGGTGCTGCAGACAGGTGAAAGGTTGCAGGATGATGGGGGGATAGGGGTGCTGCAGACAGGTGAAAGGTTGCAGGATAATGGGGGGATAGGGGTGCTGCAGACAGGTGAAAGGTTGCAGGATGATGGGGGGATAGGGGTGCTGCAGACAGGTGAAAGGTTGCAGGATAATGGGGGGATAGGGGTGCTGCAGACAGGTGAAAGGTTGCAGGATGATGGGGGGATAGGGGTGCTGCAGACAGGTGAAAGGTTGCAGGATAATGGGGGGATAGGGGTGCTGCAGACAGGTGAAAGGTTGCAGGATGATGAGGGGATAGGGGTGCTGCAGACAGGTGAAAGGTTGCAGGATGATGATTTGACAAAAAATACTCAAACCCCCAGGAAAAAGGCTGATCCCAGAATTATATTTATATAATTAGGGTTCTATCTGTTCATTCTAGTCAATTGTCAAGCAGAATTCCTTAGTGATGCACGTCGTCAAATCATTCTGTGAGTGATATCGTATGAAATTTGTTTTCTGTTATAAATTAATTTTCCTTTTCCTAATTGGATATATGCTAACTAAATGCCAATAGACACTCCATGATGCCACAGTAATCACACTTCAGATCTGTAAAACTAAAGTTAACGTAACTTAGCGATCAGTCGCAACTCTTTACGAACACCCCCTTGATCGAGCAACTTAATTATCATTTAACTACAAGTAAAATATTAAAAAGTAAATTTTCTGTTTGGAATTTGAAGATGTATGATTTTACTTTCCCCAAAAAGCCAGTAGAGAAAATAGGTGGGGTTAGCCAGCTAAATAATATTGGCATCAGACATTGTTATTGAGTAATAAAATAATTAAATAACTAACATCTGGTGTGAAATTAAGTCCAATGTAAATATAGGTGAACAATATTTTTTAAACAGGCCATCATTCAAATTTCAGAATTTTGTACTCAATTGCTGTAAACATGTTACTCAGGAGAAAACAAATTGTTAACCCATTGACTACGGGAACTGGGTGGGATGTGTACCAAGTCTATAGAGGTTTCACAATCTCAAAGGGAACAGGTTAATAGTGATTTATAATATTTTGGTAAACAGGAAGTTAACGATAACTACTGCACAGACAGTATTTGCCCAAATATATGATACTACTAAGTACATTTAGCAAAACAATAATAAATTTACGTCAGTATTCCCAGACAAAGCCGGCAACAGAAAGCAAAAAAATATTTACAACATAACTGCAGTATGCCCAGACAAAGCCAATAATGTCTGGGCATTATTGATATTATAAAGTATGTGTGCTAGGGGTGCTGCATCCCTTGTTTTTTGTGTAATTTGTCTTTATTTTACTGTTATTTTGGGACAAGCATATGGTGAAAAGGCAAGGCAATTTGGCAAGTACTCCAGATAAAAACCTTGCACCTAGAATCATACTGATATAATTTGAATTCTATTAGTTCATTCTAGATAGTCAGTTAGTTGTCCAGAAGACTTCTTTAGTGGTGCACGTTGTCAAATCGGTCGGTGAGTGATATCGCATTTTATTTTCTTTGTTATAAATCACAAGCATTCGGAGCAAGACAAATTTATCAAAAGGTGATTATACAGGAGAAATACTGATAATTAAATCTATTGCATGAGGTGCTTGATCATAGTGAAAGATGATAAATTATGTTGGTGATCAATTAACTTTGTCAAAATCAACAAAAATCACTTCACACTTCTCTTGTTTATGTTAGTGATTAATTAACCCCATTAACTATTTAATTAATTAAATTAATTAATCACTTTAATTCACACTTCTCTTGTTCTTTATTGTTTGGCTTATGGAAACAGAATAATACAATTGGGCTTTATTCTTCAAATGTCTTCTAAATTATGGCATTTAAAGGCATTTGGGAACGGTAAGCACTTTCGGGTACGAAGCGAGTGTACATACGGGTCTTAAATGCATTCATTTGTACAGGATTTTAAAGAAATATTTTGTTTTGGCTATTGGTTGGTATTGAGTTTGTTAGGAAAAGCAAATGTGGATTAAACAAATTTATGCTAACTTTCCTGTAGAGCTATACTCAATGGTAATAAAATCCTGTGCATTTATTTGTACTACAATGGCGATGAAATAGAAATAATTGCAGAAATCATAAATTAAAAATACACATTTCAGACGTGTTGTAAGCCTGCGGTCGCACGCGTGATGTGGGAATGCCACTTCCGTTATTTCACTTCGTACCTGAAAGTGCTTACATTTGGGAACACTTTCCGATTGTATTCAATAGTAACCAAATTAGATGCGAGATAAATCTGACGTAAATTGTCTCTTTTCACTAGGTAGATTTTGTATCAAAATATAATTCACAAGATTCTTACAATGATCTCGGTATATGATTGAATTCTCAATTATCACTTTTGAAAAAATCTTTATTTTTCAATGGATCAAATAAAAAAGTTAAAAAACAGATGTATAAATGTATCATTAACACAGAAGCAATGAATGGTGTTTTTTAAAACTGATTCTGTAGTACGGTAATGAAATGATTTAATCAGCATATAGTTATATCATTCAGACTAAAAGATACATGCAAATCATGATTTTTTTTCCTGCATTTGTCTGTATTCCTTGTGATACAATTGAACCCGTTCACTATGAGATTCTGAAATCCCTGTAGACTTTATAAATAGCCCACCCGGTCCCCGTAAGCAATGGGTTAATATACTGTACACAATTCCGCATCAAGCATACTTTTTTTAATAGATTGTAATGATCGAGATATTAATTCTTCTATTTATTGTTTATGTTAACTAAGGTATTTTGTTTCTCTCTTTCTATAATCTTGATTAAAGTCAGCAAAAATAGGCCAACATGATGTGACAGCTCAGCAGGACATATGGAACTTTCAACTTAAATTTCTGCATTTTATGATATTAAGGTTTAGATTGTACCATTTAAACTTTAAAATACTATTTCAACAACACTGATCATGTAGTTTGGCAAATAAAGTTGCTTTTGGTAACTTTTCCAACAATGATTTTTAATTTTAATCGTGAATCTTTATGCCAAGCCAAGGGGCCCAGGTCTCACTTCCATATGTCAAAATTATGCAGTACAGCATTCTATCATTAGTCGCAGGGTATTTTAGATATTGATTTTATAAATATATAACCATATTTATGTACTTAATTATACTAATATTTTCATTCATCATTATTTCTTTTCAACTTAGTTGAGATGGCAGCTTTAAGAATGATCACACTCCTGTACCTTGTAATCATTGTTACCATGGTTACTGCAAACACTGGTGAGTACGCACATTTTGTCAATGAAAATGAAAACATTTACATTTTTCAGGCTTATAATAATAATAATAATAATAATAATAATAAACATTTGTATAGCGCATATTGCAAATAGCCTCTAAGCGTTTAAACATAGTAACATAAAATTAACAAAACTAAGTAATATGGGAAATATAGACAAACATATAAACAAAGAATTAATGATCACAATAGGCTAACTTAAACAAAAAATGTAATTGTTCGACCTCAATGTTGCAACCATCCCCTTGGGATAATGCCAATGCAGCTAGATATTTATACTTAAATTAATCATTAAAAAGCTGAAATCTTGTTTTCACACTTGCATACTTATTAAGAAGGGCCAAGAAGGGAATACTTACTTTGAATCTTCTTTTTAATCCGGCCAATGAATTTCATGCAAACGTAAAATACAAGATGATGTAATGTATTTTGACAATTATGAAATGATGAATGAAATTATCCGTGTTGCTACTTTTGTGTGTGGATGAATGTGTGTGTGTCTGTTTGTTGGTTTGTGTGTGTGACTGTTTGTTGGTTTGTGTGTGTGACTGTTTGTTGGTGTGTGTGTGTGTTCCTCTTTTTCCTTTACGAGGAAGATAAGGAGGGGAATGTAATCGAGTGGTTTGCTTTTTAATGAATATAAAAAATAAACATGAATGTGCCCCCATGCCCCACCCCCCCCCCCCAAAAAAAAGTCTATGTGCGTGTACGGTGTACTAGTATTCATATTGTGCAGATGTGTTGGGTGTATCAAAAAGATTTTAAGTTGAACTTAAACTCAAACTTAACCCTTTTACCATGCCATTTGATATACTGCTTCAATAGCTATATACGAGATTATTTTACGGACCGGTCAAGTTACCGCATTGGGCGCGCACAAAAGAAACGATCGGTTGACCATGGCATTGTATTCGCTTCTATTCAACCTAGCATAAGTTCGCTGGTCAAGTAGTACACACAATAGAGGCGATCGATATGCATGGTATAGGGCTCAGCGAAGAGAAAATCTGTCCGAAAACTGTGAACTGGCTTGTATGTGTTTGTATACGAATATCCTGAAAGTAGACTTGTGTATTACCATAATAAAATTGTAATAAAACAATAATTACGCAACAAGAGTCGGAGAAACTTGATATACATGTAGCCAAGGGTTCAATCCTTGTATTCAGCCAAATAATATTGTACTTACAAGATGCATACATGTATGTTTATGCAATTAATATAGCCCTTGCTCGGAACCGAGAAATCTCGGTTCCCGTATATGAGTAGGCGCATCGGGGACCGAGAATTCTCGGTTCCCGTAGTGATCGGGTTAATAGACTTAAAACTATTTAAAGCCTTTATGTGAGATATATAAAGTTGTAAAATAAACTAGTTTAAAAAAACATAGCATATTAACAAAAATTATACAAATCTAGCCAAGAAACCGCCTACTAATTGATATATTTGCAAAATTATAAATTGATCTGTTGCGGATTGATATTGCCAACGCGGAATCGCGCATATGCTACGTGTAAATGACCCGTGTGCGTTCGCTATACGGGCTTGTCCCCAGCTTGTCGATATCTCCAGTCCAGCACTAGCGGCGCGGACAGGTGTGAACAGGCGGTGGATTTATACATTTCACGGGCGGTACGTATTGGATTTCTTCCGATATTTCTGCATTTAACGCATCGTTAGGTTCGGATTTTACCACACGAGCCATTTTTAGATACTTATTCAACAATATTGATCAATTATAAATGTTTTCTGTAACTTTCCCAAAATTGTTATTCATCTTTAAACAGGCCTTAAGTTTTGTGAGCGACATACATTTGCGAGTGCATCAATTCTATAAGCCAACAGTTGGTGGAATGGGCTACTGAAACTGTTATCTTCCATTTATTAGAAAATTATGTTTAGGCTACAGCAAGTCACAGCTGCAATGACAAGGCATAGGACAAAGCATATCATGGAGACAAGTCCAAGATCTGCTAGTGGGATAACCGTACCTATCAGAGCTTTATGGACTCGATCCTTCGCACCATCCATACTCAGTTCATATCTGTTTGTATTATCACCTTGCTTATTGTAGGCAAGTCGGGCGAGGAGAAAGATTGCGATAAAGATCCTTACGGCAAGGCGTATCGTGGAAACCTGTCTAAGACCTGGGCCAACCATACCTGTAGGAGATGGACCGACGGGATCGCCGTTGCATACAACATTACCGCAGACTTCTATCCAGAGGGTGGTTTGGGAGACCATAACCACTGCAGAAACCCCACAAATGTAGACGCTGCTCCCTGGTGCTTTACGGAGGACATCAATGTCTTTTCACAGTACTGTGAACTTGGGCAGTTCCACCCAGACTGCTGCAAACACTTACGCGGTAATATTTATCTTTCGGTGCTATATAAATCAAACCTATCATTATCTTTGTGGTGTTTCTCACTAACAGGCCTAAAGTCCAAATATCTTGATCAAATAATGATTTTTAAAAATGTTGCGAGGTAGAGGAACATTTTGAAGGAAAGTAAAAATATTTTCACAACAAATCAACATTTGTTTGATCAAAATCCATTGAGAAACAGCTGAATAATCGATATAATTATAAAGTCATTTGGATAGAGGTTGCCGGCATTAATTAACTTGTATAAGCAGTTTCAATGATGTAAAGTTGTGTTTTATAAGACCTGCACATTCTAGAAAGTTTTGGCTTCTTGTTTGACTCTGATGACTTCTCTATTGAAAAACATGTATGTCGTATAAAAACATAAATACAAATTTAAAAAAAAGTTTTCCAATTATTTTCATACTGCAGACCCGAGAGAGTGCTTCACCAAAGACTTTGCCAACGATTACAGAGGGCATGTGAACGTAACCTGGACCGATATCCCGTGCCAGAAGTGGAGCATTCAGAATCCCCAACGACACCCTTACACTCCGGAGGATTACCCCTCCGCGGGGCTGGGGGACCACAACTACTGTCGCAACCCTGCACCGTACCACTTCTACGCTTGGTGCTACACTACTGACCTACAGTTGGAATGGGATTTCTGCAATATTGGCCTGCCGAGTCTCTCTTGCAGTGGTCGTGATGAGTAATATTCCTTTGTCCCAGTCACATGTACATGTACCCGTAAAACCAAGTTCCTGTAAGAGCCACGTATTGGCATTTTGACCGACCAACAGGTAGAATGGGATTTCTGCCTTATAGGCCTGCCCAGTCTCACTTGCAGCAGAATGCATATTGCGCAGAATGCTTGAATACGATTATGTGATTAATTTGACTCAGCTGTTGTTCTATAGGGTCGTTCTTATCGTGTAAGCTTTTGGTAGACTGCAAATAAGTGTTTGATTTTAGGTCTACTTGGCTGTACATTGTGTGGGTTTTGGGTAAACTGTGCAGAATGCATAAGGGCGCAGGTCCAAGCTAATGTCCCCCTCAAGGGTGAAATTTCATCTTCATTTTATCACAGCAAATTTGGTATCATTCTGAAGCTAAAGGTCTGAAGTTCATTTTTTTAGTATCAAAATTTGCATTATCTGCATATTTAATGAGTATGGGGCATCTAATTTGCATATTTTAAATATAAGCGTGACGTACGGGACATTGTATTTTTACCTCTATGATTTATTTAACCAATCTAGCTATAATTTCTTATATGGAGACTAGTAATACTAATTACTAACAATAGTTGACCAAATTTTCAAGTGTACAAATCAATTAATAATGCTAATTAAGGCATATCCAAACTGCTATATCCCTTAACATATGAACATATGAACATATTTTTTTAATATTTCAGTTTGAAATGGTTGATAATATTGTTTTCTTTCATACTCTGTGAAGTTCTAATTTGACATACTCTTGACCAGCAAGCTAAGTTTTATGAAGAATTTTTTTTTTTTTTTCAATTGTATAACCTAATTAAGATATGTGACGTACGGGACAAGAGTGTGACGTACAGGACATTTTCAGTGTTAAAGCAATGGGAAGCCAGATTTAAATTATTTTGTGTGTGTGTTTTACCACTGATCATCTATCATAAGAATGCTTAGATATATTATCCCAAAGTTAAGAATGAATAGACCATACTTTTAGAAATAACCGTTAAAAGGAATTACCTATTTTCCACATCGTACTTCGTGATATAGCTACATATTAATGAAAATATGTCTGGAGGGTGAAATTTGAAATATCTTATGATTATCTTTAATTAATTATTCATGAATATAAGTAATGTTATGATGTTTCTGGTTTCTACCAAGTTCCAAGTACATGTTTTTTTCTTAAAGTTTACTTTTAGAAACGATGTTCCTAAATGATGAATGTGGATTAATTATTAAGAAATTGGACAATAGCTGTTGTAATAAAATTTCAAAGTGCATGATGCAATAAGATTTGGGAATAAAGAATGCTACGGGAAAATAATCATGGTTCTAATTTTTTCATTCTTTTGGTTCATTATCATATAGAGCACAAACACACATTCTTACAAAAGCGTATCTTATGGGGAAATTTTGAAACTTTTTGTGTGCCGTGCCCATGATGTACTTTGTGGGCCAGTTCCCTGGCGTTGTCACTCCATATTCAAAGGTAGGACACATGATTGTTCTTATGTGAACAAAATTACCCAATATTCCTATTTACATCGTTCAAGTACTTTTTCAGCAAATTATACCGTTTCTAACACAAAAAACAGGTACAAATTAGCATACAAAAATACCCCTAATTTTTGCATATTGAGTACACATTATCCAAAATACAAGTACACAGATAAAATATAATGTGTAGCCCTTCATGGAAAGGTGCCCTATTTTCACATTTCAAGAACATCTTGATGAAACTTTTACCCTTTTTTTATCATCTCCGCAAACATAGTCATGAAATATACCCCCTTATTTCCATTTCCAAATTTTGTTGGTTCGCGAACACATGCGAAATGTGCAGTCACACCCCCAGGGCCAGTTTAGGTTGGCTTATGTATACATGCGAGTGTGGGTATGTGTGCGTGAAAAAGAGACTTAAAGGGATAGTTGAGTTTTGGTATAGAGGGCGCTACACAAAATCATTTTTTGTGATTTCAAATTCGAACGAGCATACAATTTTAATGACAGAATAAAGTTTATTTGATCAAAATCGGTTCAGAAATGGCTGAAATATCTTAAAACATAACGATTTGTAATATTTGTGGGGCCCCACAATTATTCGATAATTTTGAACCAGCCGTTAAAATATTTTTTAAATGCTTCCTGTTTTCAAAAATTTACAAAAGAGGTTTTTAAATAGTTGTTGATTATCTTTCTATCTAATCACTATTTCAACAAAACATCAAATGCACAATATTTCATTTAGAATGGTTGAAACCAATGAGTGTTTAGAGAGCGCCCTCTCAAGTTTTAACAGCTCTTTAAAAAAAATGATAACAGGCTTTTTACTTACCATAGTCATTTGTAATTTGTCATTCCTTTCGAGCATGGTGGAGTTATAACTATTAGTTTGTAATGTAATGTTGGAGGTTTTGGTTACTAACATTCAGTTTGACCAAAACTATTATACTCTCTTTACCAGAACTCAACTATCCCTTTAAGTATATGAAGGGTGCAATATAATGGTTAATAAAATACATTATTGTGTATGTACTACAGCACTGTATCCCGAGAAAGGGCGTAAAAGGTGTATTAGACATTGATATTTAATTGTGAGTCATTTGTAAGCAATCTCAGACACACAAATATTTCTACTTGGTACTTTTGTTTGATTAATGACTCCCAATGTGAATTATGAATAGCGACCCTGATTTTGTTTGATTAGTGACCCGCAATATGTATTTTGAATAGCAACCTTGATTTTGTTTGATTAGTGACCCCCAATGTGTATTATGAATAGCGACCCAGATTTAGTTTGATGATTAGTGACCCCCAATGTGTATTATGAATAGCAACCCAGATTTAGTTTGATGATTAGTGACCCCCAATGTGTATTATGAATAGCGACCCAGATTTAGTTTGATGATTAGTGACCCCCAATGTGTATTATAAATAGCGACCCTGATTTAGTTTGATGATTAGTGACCCCCAATGTGTATTATGAATAGCGACCCTGATTTTGTTTGATAAGTGACCCCCAATGTGTATTATGAATAGCGACCCTGATTTTGATTAATTAGTGACCCCCAATATGAATTATGAATAGCGACCCTGATTTTGTTTGATTAGTGACCCCCAATGTGTATTATGAATAGCGACCCTGATTTTGTTTGATTAGTGACCCCAATGTGAATTATGAATAGGTACCCTGATTTTGTTTGATTAGTGACCCCCAATGTGTATTATGAATAGCGACCCTGATTTTGTTTGATTAGTGACCCCCAATGTGTATTATGAATAGCGACCCTGATTTTGTTTGATTAGTGACCCCCAATGTGTATTATGAATAGCGACCCAGATTTAGTTTGATTAGTGACCCCCAATGTGTATTATAAATAGCGACCCTGATTTAGTTTGATGATTAGTGACCCCCAATGTGTATTATGAATAGCGACCCTGATTTTGTTTGATAAGTGACCCCCAATGTGTATTATGAATAGCGACCCTGATTTTGATTAATTAGTGACCCCCAATATGAATTATGAATAGCGACCCTGATTTTGTTTGATTAGTGACCCCCAATGTGTATTATGAATAGCGACCCTGATTTTGTTTGATTAGTGACCCCAATGTGAATTATGAATAGGTACCCTGATTTTGTTTGATTAGTGACCCCCAATGTGTATTATGAATAGCGACCCTGATTTTGTTTGATTAGTGACCCCCAATGTGTATTATGAATAGCGACCCTGATTTTGTTTGATTAGTGACCCCCAATGTGTATTATGAATAGCGATCCTGATTTTGTTTGATTAGTGACCCCCAATGTGAATTATGAATAGGTACCCTGATTTTGTTTGATTAGTGACTCCCAATGTGTATTATGAATAGCGACCCTGATTTTGTTTGATTAGTGACCCCCAATATGAATTATTAATAGCAACCCTGATTTTGTTTGATTAGTGACCCCCAATATTTATTATGAATAGCGACCCTATCATTTGACAAAGTATTGCAGTAGCATACGAAACGTCGTGATCGTTTAGATTCCTAGTTTGACATTGCGAGACAAACGAATATCATTAGCGATATTATTTCCGATACTATATCCGCAATGGATTATATATTTACTATGACCCTGATTTTGTTTGATTAGTGACCCCCAATATGAATTATGAATAGCGACCCTGACTTTGTTTGATTAGTGACCCCCAATATGAATTATTAATAGCAACCCTGATTTTGTTTGATTAGTGACCCCCAATATTTATTATGAATAGCGACCCTACCTCTTCATTATGAATAGCGACCCCTTTTTTGCTTCATGAATAGTGGTCCTTCAATATAGGGAAATATAACGTTATGAATAGTGGTCCTAATGAATAGTGAGGTTAACCCCTATATACAACAGTAGTCATACGAGTGACCGATACCACATGTGAATAAACTAAATAACCATCGACTACAAGTGTAATGGTACAAACTATACGTGCCGAGGTGATCTGCGAAGGTACAGTCATGCTGAGGTGTATTGACATGATGTGTATTTGCTGAAGTGTAAAAATAAATGAGTGATATAAAGCAAACAAACAAAGTTCCACATCACTATTCCTGAACAAAAACAAGGTGCACACATCTGGTCATTATTTATTACTAATATTGATATTGATATCATTTGGTTTCATATAGGTGTGCTATATGGGGGGATAGGGGTGCTGCAGACAGGTGAAAGGTTGCAGGATGATGGGGGGATAGGGGTGCTGCAGACAGGTGAAAGGTTGCAGGATAATGGGGGGATAGGGGTGCTGCAGACAGGTGAAAGGTTGCAGGATGATGAGGGGATAGGGGTGCTGCAGACAGGTGAAAGGTTGCAGGATGATGATTTGACAAAAAATACTCAAACCCCCAGGAAAAAGGCTGATCCCAGAATTATATTTATATAATTAGGGTTCTATCTGTTCATTCTAGTCAATTGTCAAGCAGAATTCCTTAGTGATGCACGTCGTCAAATCATTCTGTGAGTGATATCGTATGAAATTTGTTTTCTGTTATAAATTAATTTTCCTTTTCCTAATTGGATATATGCTAACTAAATGCCAATAGACACTCTATGATGCCACAGTAATCACACTTCAGATCTGTAAAACTAAAGTTAACGTAACTTAGCGATCAGTCGCAACTCTTTACGAACACCCCCTTGATCGAGCAACTTAATTATCATTTAACTACAAGTAAAATATTAAAAAGTAAATTTTCTGTTTGGAATTCGAAGATGTATGATTTTACTTTCCCCAAAAAGCCAGTAGAGAAAATAGGTGGGGTTAGCCAGCCAAATAATATTGGCATCAGACATTGTTATTGAGTAATAAAATAATTAAATAACTAACATCTGGTGTGAAATGAAGTCCAATGTAAATATAGGTGAACAACATTTTTTAAACAGGCCATCATTCAAATGTCTGAATTTTGTACTCAATTGCTGTAAACATGTTACTCGGGAGAAAACAAATTGTTAACCCATTGACTACGGGAACTGGGTGGGATGTGTACCAAGTCTATAGAGGTTTCACAATCTCAAAGGGAACAGGTTAATAGTGATTTATAATATTTTGGTAAACAGGAAGTTAACGATAACTACTGCACAGACAGTATTTGCCCAAATATATGATACGACTAAGTACATTAAGCAAAACAATAATAAATTTACGTCAGTATTCCCAGACAAAGCCAACAGAAAGCAAAACAATATTTACAACATAACTGCAGTATGCCCAGACAAAGCCAATAATGTCTGGGCATTATTGATATTATAAAGTATGTGTGCTAAGGGTGCTGCAGCCCTTGTTTTTTGTGTTCCTTGTCTTTATTTTACTGTTATTTTGGGTGAATATGGTGAAAAGGCAAGGCAATTTGGCAAGTACTCAGACCTCCGGATAAAAACCTTGCACCTAGAATCATACTGATATAATTTGAATTCTATTAGTTCATTCTAGATAGTCAGTTAGTTGTCCAGAAGACTTCTTTAGTGGTGCACGTTGTCAAATCGGTCGGTGAGTGATATCGCATTTTATTTTCTTTGTTATAAATCACAAGCATTCGGAGCAAGACAAATTTATCAAAAGGTGATTATACAGGAGAAATACTGATAATTAAATCTATTGCATGAGGTGCTTGATCATAGTGAAAGATGATAAATTATGTTGGTGATCAATTAACTTTGTCAAAATCAACAAAAATCACTTTAATTCACACTTCTCTTGTTCTTTACTGTTTGGCTTATGGAAACAGAATAATACAATTGGGCTTTATTCTTCAAATGTCTTCTAAATTATGGAGATATTAAATATTGCATTTAAAGACATTTGGGAACGGTAAGCACTTTCGGGTACGAAGTGAGTGTACATACGGGTCTTAAATGCATTCATCTGTACAGGATTTTAAAGAAATATTTTGTTTTGGCTATTGGTCGGTATTGTGTTTGTTAGGAAAAGCAAATGTGGATTAAACAAATTTATGCTAACTTTCCCGTAGAGCTATACTCAATATAATAAATGGATCAAATAAAAAAGTTAAAAAACAGATGTATAAATGTATCATTAACACAGAAGCAATGAATGGTGTTTTTTAAAACTGATTCTGTAGTACGGTAATTAAATGATTTAATCAGCATATAGTTATATCATTCAGACTAAAAGATACATGCAAATCATGATTTTTTCCTGCATTTGTCTGTATTCCTTGTGATACAATTGAACCCGTTCACTATGAGATTCTGAAATCCCTGTAGACTTTATACATAGCCCACCCGGTCCCCGTAAGCAACGGGTTAATATACTGTACACAATTCCGCATAAAGCATACTTTTTTTAATAGATTGTAATGATCGAGATATTAATTCTTCTATTTATTGTTTATGTTAACTAAGGTATTTTGTTTCTCTCTTTCTATAATCTTGATTAAACCCAGCAAAAATAGGCCAACATGATGTGACATATCAGCAGGAACTTTCAACTTAAATTTCTGCATTTTATGATATTAAGGTTTAGATTGTACCATTTAAACTTTAAAATACTATTTCAACAACACTGATCATGTAGTTTGGCAAATAAAGTTGCTTTTGGTAACTTTTCCAACAATGATTTTAAATTTTAATCGTGAATCTTTATGCCAAGCCAAGGGGCCCAGGTCTCACTTCCATATGTCAAAATTAAGCAGTACAGCATTCTATCATTAGTCGCAGGGTATTTTAGATATTGATTTTATAAATATATAACCATATTTATGTACTTAATTATAATAAGATTTTCATTCATCATTATTTCTTTTCAACTTAGTTGAGATGGCAGCTTTAAGAATGATCACACTCCTGTTCCTTGTAATCATTGTTACCATGGTTACAGCAAACACTGGTGAGTACGCACATTTTGTCAATGAAAATGAAAACATTTACATTTTTCAGGCTTATAATAATAATAATAATAATAAACATTTGTATAGCGCATATTGCAAATAGCCTCTAAGCGCTTAAACATAGTAACATAAAATTAACAAAAGTAATATGGGAAATATAGACAAACATATAAACAAAGAATTAATGATCACAATAGGCTAACTTTAAAAAAATGTCAATTGTTTGACCACAATGTTGCAACCATCCCCTTGGGATAATGCCAATGCAGCTAGATATTTATACTTAAATTAATCATTTAAGTGCTGGACTCTTGTTTTCACGCTTGCATACTTATTAAAAAGAGCCAAGAAGAGATACTCACTTTGAATCTTCTTTTTATTCCGGCCAAGGAATTTCATGCAAACGTTAATTACAAGATGATGTAATGTATTTTGACAATTATGAAATGATTAATGAAATTATCTGTGTTGCTGCTTTTGTGTGCGGGTAAGCGTGTGTGTGTGACTGTTTGTTTGTTGGTTTGTGTGTGTCTGTTTGTTAGTTTGTGTGTGTGTTCCTCTTTTTCCTTTACGAGGACGATAAGGAGGGGAATGCAATCAAGTGGTTTGCTTTTTAATGAATATGAAAAATAAACATGAATGGCACATGTGCCCCCATGCCCCACCCCCCCCCCCCCCCAAAAAAAAGTATATGTGTACGGTGTACTAGTATTCATATGTGTGCAGATGTGTTGGGTGTATCAAAAAGATTTTAAGTTGAACTTAAACTCAAACTTAATAGACTTAAAACTATTTAAAGCCTTTATGTGAGATATATAAACTTGTAAAATATACTAGTTTTAAAAAACATAGCATATTAACATTTACTAAAAATCATAATTTTGTTATTATCAGAGATTTCATGTTCTTGATGTCAAATTCTTAAAAGTCTCAAATATTTGATTTGTTGCTGCTATTAGAAATGGGTCAACCATAATTCTATGTCCAACTTAAAATTTAAGTTCAACTTTAAGTCTTGTGAGGATGAAGGACCATCAATATTTCCCTTTCAATTTCCCCTGTTCCTTATCTATCGCTAGATAGAACACATTCTTATCTGTTTTAGTACTGTTATTTCATATCAAACAGATGTCCAACATCTCGCAAGGGTTTGTGTAGTTCAAAAACAATGTAATTAATCACCCAAACTTACACAATTTATTAAAGGTGAATGACAGTAGTGGGAAACGCCCCACCCCCTAAAAATGAAATGTACGCTCTTATTACCAACCATGTGAAAGAATATAGTTTTACTAATATGGGATTATACAAATCTAGCCAAGAAACCGCCTACTAATTGATATATTTGCAAAATTATAAATTGATCTGTTGCGGATTGATATCGCCAACGCGGAATCGCGCATATGCTACGTGTAAATGACCGTGTGCGTTCGCTATACGGGCTTGTCCCCAGCTTGTCGATATCTCCAGTCCAGGACTAGCGGCGCGGACAGGTGTGAACAGGCGGTGGATTTATACATTTCACGGGCGGGTATTGGATTTCTTCCGATATTTCTGCATTTAACGCATCGTTAGGTTCGGATTTTACCACACGAGCCATTTTTAGATACTTATTCAACAATATTGATCAATTATAAATGTTTTCTGTAACTTTCCCAAAACTGTTATTCATCTTTAAACAGGCCTTAAGTTTTGTGAGCGACATACATTTGTATCAATTCTATAAGCCAACAGTTGGTGGAATGGGCTACTGAAACTGTTATCTTCCATTTATTAGAAAATTATGTTTAGGCTAGTGCAAGTCACAGCTACAATGACAAGGCATAGGACAAAGCATATCATGGAGACAAGTCCAAGATCTGCTAGTGGGATAACCGTACCTATCAGAGCTTTATGGACTCGATCCTTTGCAGCATCCATACTCAGTTCATATCTGTTTGTATTTATCACCTTGCTTATTGTAGGCAAGTCGGGCGAGGAGAAAGATTGCGATAAAGATCCTTACGGCAAGGCGTATCGTGGAAACCTGTCTAAGACCTGGGCCAACCATACCTGTAGGAGATGGACCGACGGGATCGCCGCTGCATACAACGTTACCGCGGACTTCTATCCAGAGGGTGGTTTGGGAGACCATAACCACTGCAGAAACCCCACAAATGTAGGCGCTGCTCCCTGGTGTTTTACGGAGGACATTGATGTCTTTGCGCAGTACTGCGAACTTGGGCTGTTCCACCCAGACTGCTGCAAACACTTACGCGGTAATATTTATCTTTCGGTGCTATATAAATCAAACCTATCATTATCTTTGTGGTGTTTCTCACTAACAGGCCTAAAGTCCAAATATCTTGATCAAATGATGATTTTTTAAAATGTGGCGAGGTAGAGGAACATTTTGAAGGAAAGTAAAAATATTTTCACAACAAATCAACATTTGTTTGATCAAAATCCATTGAGAAACAGCTGAATAATCGATATATAAAGTCATTTGGATAGAGGTTGCCGGCATTAATTAACTTGTATAAGCAGTTTCAATGATGTAAAGTTGTGTTTTATAAGACCTGCACATTCTAGAAAGTTTTGGCTTCTTGTTTGACTCTGATGACTTCTCTATTGAAAAACATGTATGTAGTATAAAAACATAAGTACAAATTTTTAAAAAAGTTGTCCAATTATTTTCATACTGCAGACCCGAGAGATTGCTTCACCAAAGACTTTGCCAACGATTACAGAGGGCATGTGAACGTAACCCAGACCGGTATCCCGTGCCAGAAGTGGAGCATTCAGAATCCCCAACGACACCCTTACACTCCGGAGGAATACCCCTCCGCGGGGCTGGGGGACCACAACTACTGCCGCAACCCCGCCCCATACCACTTCTACGCTTGGTGCTACACTACTGACCTACAGGTGGAATGGGATTTCTGCAATATTGGCCTGCCCAGTCTCACTTGCAGTCGTGATGTGTAATATTCTTATGTCCCAGTTACACATGTACCCGTAAAGCCAAGTTCCTGTAGGAGCCACGTATTGGCATTTCGACCGACCAACAGGTAGAATGGGATTTCTGCAATATTGGCCTGCCCAGTCTCACTTGCAGCAGTCGTGATGGTTACAAACTTAGAGTAATATGCATATTGCGCAGAATGCTTGAATACAATTATGTGATTAATATGACTCGGCTGTTGTTCTATAGGGTCGTTCTTATTGTGTGAGCTTTTGGTAGACTGCAAATAAGTGTTTGATTTTAGGTCTATTGTGTGGGTTTTGGGTAAACTGTGCAGAATGCATAAGGGCGTAGGTCCAAGCTAATGTCCCCCTCAAGGGTGAAATTTCATCTTCATTTTATCACAGCAAAGTTGGTATCATTCTGAAGCTAAAGGTCTGAAGTTCATTTTTTTATTATAGAAATTTGCATTATCTGCATATTTAATGAGTATGGGGCATCTAATTTGCATATTTTAAATATAAGCGTGACGTACGGGACATTGTATTTTTACCTCTATGATTTATTTAACCAATCTAGCTATAATTTCTTATATGGAGACTAGTAATACTAATTACTAGCAATAGTTGACCAAATTTTCAAGTGTACAAATTAATTAATTATGCTAATTAGGCATATCCAAACTGCTATATCCCTTAACATATGAACATATGAACATATTTTTTTAATATTTCAGTTTGAAATGGTTGATAATATTGTTTTCTTTCATACTCTGTGAAGTTCTAATTTAACATACTCTTGACCAGCAAGCTAAGTTTTATGAAGAATTTTTTTTTTTTTTCAATTGTATAACCTAATTAAGATATGTGACGTACGGGACAAGAGTGTGACGTACAGGACATTTTCAGTGTTAAAGCAATGGGAAGCCAGATTTAAATTATTTTGTGTGTGTGTTTTACCACTGATTATCTATCATAAGAATGCTTAGATATATTCTCCCAAAGTTAAGAATGAATAGACCATACCTTTTAGAAATAACCGTTAAAAGGAATTACCTATTTTCCACATCGTACTTCGTGATATAGCTACATATTAATGAAAATATGTCTGGAGGGTGAAATTTGAAATATCTTATGATTATCTTTAATTAATTATTCATGAATACAAGTAATGTTATGATGTTTCTGGTTTCTACCAAGTTCCATGTACATGTTTTTTTCTTAAAGTTTACTTTTAGAAACTATGTTCCTAAATGATGAATGTGGATTAATTATTAAGAAATTGGACAATAGCTGTTGTAATAAAATTTCAAAGTGCATGATGCAATAAGATTTGGGAATAAAGAATGCTACGGGAAAATAATCATGGTTCTAATTTTTTCATTCTTTTGGTTCATTATCATATAGAGCACAAACACACATTCTTACAAAAGCGTATCTTTTTGGGAAATTTTGAAACTTTTTGTGTGCCGTGCCCATGATGTACTTTGTGGGCCAGTTCCCTGGCGTTGTCACTCCATATTCAAAGGTAGGACACATGATTGTTCTTATGTGAACAAAATTACCCAATATTCCTATTTACATCGTTCAAGTACTTTTTCAGCAAATTATACCGTTTCTAACACAAAAAACAGGTACAAATTAGCATACAAAAATACCCCTAATTTACACAGATAAAATATAATGTGTAGCCCTTCATGGAAAGGTGCCCTATTTTCACATTTCAAGAACATTTTGATGAAATTTTTACCCTTTTTTTATCATCTCCGCAAACATAGTCATGAAATATACCCCCTTATATCCATTTCCAAATTTTGTTGGTTCGCGAACACATGCGAAATGTGCAGTCACACCCCCAGGGCCAGTTTAGGTTGGCTTATGTATACATGCGAGTGTGTGTGCGTGAAAAAGAGACTTAAAGGGATAGTTGAGTTTTGGTATAGAGGGCGCTACACAAAATAATTTTTTGTGATTTCAAATTCGAACGAGCATACAATTTTAATGACAGAATAAAGTTTATTTGATCAAAATCGGTTCAGAAATGGCTTACGATTTGTAATATTTGTGGGGCCCCACAATTATTCGATAATTTTGAACCAGCCGTTAAAATATTTTTAAAATGCTTCCTGTTTTCAAAAATTTACAAAAGAGGTTTTTAAATAGTTGTTGATTATCTTTCTATCTAATCACTATTTCAACAAAACATCACATGCACAATATTTCATTTAGAATGGTTGAAACCAATGAGTGTTTAGAGAGCACCCTCTCAAGTTTTAACAGCTCTTTAAAAAAAATGATAACATGCTTTTTACTTAGTCATTTGTAATTTGTCATTCCTTTCGAGCATGGTGGAGTTATAACTATTAGTTTGTAATGTAATGTTGGAGGTTTTGGTTACTAACATTCAGTTTGACCGAAACTATTATACTCTCTTTACCAGAACTCAACTATCCCTTTAAGTATATGAAGGGTGCAATATAATGGTAAATAAAATACATTATTGCGTACGTACTACAGCACTGTATCCTGAGAAAGGGCGTAAAAAGGTGTATTAGACATTGATATTTAATTGCGAGTCATTTGTAAGCAATCTCAGACACACAAATATTTCTACTTGGTACTTTTGTTTGATTAATGACCCGCAATATGTATTATGAATAGCGACCCTGACATTGTTTGATTAGTGACCCCCAATGTGTATTATGAATAGGTACCCTGATTTTGTTTGATTAGTGACCCCCAATGTGTATTATGAATAGCAACCCTGACATTGTTTGATTAGTGACCCCCAATGTGTATTATGAATAGGTACCCTGATTTTGTTTGATTAGTGACCCCCAATGTGTATTATGAATAGCGACCCTGATTTTGTTTGATTAGTGACCCCCAATATGAATTATGAATAGCAACCCTGATTTTGTTTGATTAGTGACCCCCAATATGTATTATGAATAGCGACCCTACCTCTTCATTATGAATAGTGACCCCTTTTTTGCTTCATGAATAGTGGTCCTTCAATATAGGGAAATATAACGTTATGAATAGTGGTCCTAATGAATAGTGAGGTTAACCCCTATAGTAGTTATATGAGTGACCGATACCACATGTGAATATACTAGTATATTAAGGAAATAACCATCGACTACAAGTGACTACAAGTGTAATGGTACAAACATATACATGCCGAGGTGATCTGCGAAGGTACTGTCATGACAAGGCGTATTGACATGATGTGTATTTGCAGATGTGTAAAAATAAATGAGTGATATAAAGCAAACAAACAAGTTCCACATCAGTATTCCTGAACAAAAACAAGGTGCACACATCTGGTCATTATCTATTACTATTATTGATATCAATTGATATCATTTGGATTCATATAGGTGTGCTATATGGGGGATAGGGGTGCTGCAGACAGGTGAAAGGTTGTAGGATGATGATTTGACAACAAATACTCAAACCCCCAGGAAAAAGGCTGATCCCAGAATTATATTTATATAATTAGGGTTCTATCAGTTCATTCTAGTCAATTGTCAAGCAGAATTCCTGAGTGGTGCACGTCGTCAAATCGTTCTGTGAGTGATATCGTATGAAATTTGGTTTCTGTTATAAATTAATTTTCCTTTTCCTAATTGGATATATGCTAACTAAATGCCAATTTATGCTAACTAAATGCCAATAGACACTCCATGATGCCACAGTAATCACACTTCAGATCTGTAAAACTAAAGTTAACGTAACTTAGCGATCAGTCGCTACTCTTTACGAACACCCCCTTGATCGAGCAACTAAATTATCATTTAACTATATACAAGTGAAAAACATGATCTAGAAGTAAGCGAGCAAGTACATTTTCTGTTTGGGCAGGTAGAATTGGAAGATGTATGATTTTACTTTCCCCAAAAAGCCAGTAGAGAAAATAGGTGGGGTTAGCCAGCCAAATAATATTGGTATCAGACATTGTTATTGAGTAATAAAATAACTAACATCTGGTGTGAAATGAAGTCCAATGTAAATATAGGTGAACAATATTTTTTAAACAGGCCATCATTCAAATTTCAGAATTTTGTACTCAATTGCTGTAAACATGTTACTCAGGAGAAAACAAATTGTTAACCCATTGACTACGGGAACTGGGTGGGATGTGTACCAAGTCTATAGAGGTTTCACAATCTCAAAGGGAACAGGTTAATAGTGATTTATAATATTTTGGTAAACAGGAAGTTAACGATAACTACTGCACAGACAGTATTTGCCCAAATATATGATACTACTAAGTACATTAAGCAAAACAATAATACATTTACGTCAGTATTCCCAGACAAAGCCAACAGAAAGCAAAACAATATTTAAAACATAACTGCAGTATTCCCAGACAAAGCCAATAATGTCTGGGTATTATTGATATTATAAAGTATGTGTGCTAGGGGTGCTGCATCCCTTGTTTTTTGTGTAATTTGTCTTTATTTTACTGTTATTTTGGGACAAGCATATGGTGAAAAGGCAAGGCAATTTGGCAAGTACTCCGGATAAAAACCTTGCACCTAGAATCATACTGATATAATTTGAATTCTATTAGTTCATTCTAGATAGTCAGTTAGTTGTCCAGAAGACTTCTTTAGTGGTGCACGTTGTCAAATCGGTCGGTGAGTGATATCGCATTTTATTTTCTTTGTTATAAATCACAAGCATTCGGAGCAAGACAAATTTATCAAAAGGTGATTATACAGGAGAAATACTGATAATTAAATCTATTGCATGAGGTGCTTGATCATAGTGAAAGATGATAAATTATGTTGGTGATCAATTAACTTTGTCAAAATCAACAAAAATCACTTCACACTTCTCTTGTTTATGTTAGTGATTAATTAACCCCATTAACTATTTAATTAATTAAATTAATTAATCACTTTAATTCACACTTCTCTTGTTCTTTATTGTTTGGCTTATGGAAACAGAATAATACAATTGGGCTTTATTCTTCAAATGTCTTCTAAATTATGGCATTTAAAGGCATTTGGGAACGGTAAGCACTTTCGGGTACGAAGCGAGTGTACATACGGGTCTTAAATGCATTCATTTGTACAGGATTTTAAAGAAATATTTTGTTTTGGCTATTGGTTGGTATTGAGTTTGTTAGGAAAAGCAAATGTGGATTAAACAAATTTATGCTAACTTTCCTGTAGAGCTATACTCAATGGTAATAAAATCCTGTGCATTTATTTGTACTACAATGGCGATGAAATAGAAATAATTGCAGAAATCATAAATCAAAAATACACATTTCAGACGTGTTGTAAGCCTGCGGTCGCACGCGTGATGTGGGAATGCCACTTCCGTTATTTCACTTCGTACCTGAAAGTGCTTACATTTGGGAACACTTTCCGATTGTATTCAATAGTAACCAAATTAGATGCGAGATAAATCTGACGTAAATTGTCTCTTTTCACTAGGTAGATTTTGTATCAAAATATAATTCACAAGATTCTTACAATGATCTCGGTATATGATTGAATTCTCAATTATCACTTTTGAAAAAATCTTTATTTTTCAATGGATCAAATAAAAAAGTTAAAAAACAGATGTATAAATGTATCATTAACACAGAAGCAATGAATGGTGTTTTTTAAAACTGATTCTGTAGTACGGTAATGAAATGATTTAATCAGCATATAGTTATATCATTCAGACTAAAAGATACATGCAAATCATGATTTTTTTTCCTGCATTTGTCTGTATTCCTTGTGATACAATTGAACCCGTTCACTATGAGATTCTGAAATCCCTGTAGACTTTATAAATAGCCCACCCGGTCCCCGTAAGCAACGGGTTAATATACTGTACACAATTCCGCATCAAGCATACTTTTTTTAATAGATTGTAATGATCGAGATATTAATTCTTCTATTTATTGTTTATGTTAACTAAGGTATTTTGTTTCTCTCTTTCTATAATCTTGATTAAAGTCAGCAAAAATAGGCCAACATGATGTGACAGCTCAGCAGCACATATGCAACGAACTTTCAACTTAAATTTCTGCATTTTATGATATTAAGGTTTAGATTGTACCATTTAAACTTTAAAATACTATTTCAACAACACTGATCATGTAGTTTGGCAAATAAAGTTGCTTTTGATAACTTTTCCAACAATCATTTTTAATTTTAATCGTGAATCTTTATGCCAAGCCAAGGGGCCCAGGTCTCACTTCCATATGTCAAAATTAAGCAGTACAGCATTCTATCATTAGTCGCAGGGTATTTTAGATATTGATTTTATAAATATATAACCATATTTATGTACTTAATTATAATAATATTTTCATTCATCATTATTTCTTTTCAACTTAGTTGAGATGGCAGCTTTAAGAATGATCACACTCCTGTTCCTTGTAATCATTGTTACCATGGTTACTGCAAACACTGGTGAGTATGCACATTTTGTCAATGAAAATGAAAACATTTACATTTTTCAGGCTTATAATAATAATAATAATAATAAACATTTGTATAGCGCATATTGCAAATAACCTCTAAGCGCTTAAACATAGTAACATAAAATTAACAAAACTAAGGAATATGGGAAATATAGACAAACATATAAACAAAGAATTAATGATCACAATAGGCTAACTTAAACAAAAAATGTAATTGTTCGACCTCAATGTTGCAACCATCCCCTTGGGATAATGCCAATGCAGCTAGATATTACTTAAATTAATCATTAAAAAGCTGAAATCTTGTTTTCACACTTGCATACTTATTCAAAAGAGCCAAGAAGGGAATACTTACTTTGAATCTTCTTTTTAATCCGGCCAATGAATTTCATGCAAACGTAAAATACAAGATGATGTAATGTATTTTGACAATTATGAAATGATTAATGAAATTATCAGTGTTGCTACTTTTGTGTGTGGATGAATGTGTGTGTGTCTGTTTGTTGGTTTGTGTGTGTGTCTGTTTGTTAGTTTGTTTGTGTGTTCCTCTTTTTCCTTTACGAGGACGATAAGGAGGGGAATGCAATCAAGTGGTTTGCTTTAAAAGTCTCAAATATTTGATTTGTTGCTGCTATTAGAAATGGGTCAACCATAATTCTATGTCCAACTTAAAATTTAAGTTCAACTTTAAGTCTTTGTGAGGATGAAGGACCATCAATATTTCCCTTTCAATTTTCCCTGTTCCTTATCTATCGCTAGATAGAACACATTCTTATCTGTTTTAGTACTGTTATTTCATATCAAACAGATGTCCAACATCTCGCAAGGGTTTGTGTAGTTCAAAAACAATGTAATTAATCACCCAAACTTACACAATTTATTAAAGGTGAATGACAGTAGTGGGAAACGCCCCACCCCCTAAAAATGAAATGTACGCTCTTATTACCAACCATGTGAAAGAATATAGTTTTACTAATATGGGATTATACAAATCTAGCCAAGAAACCGCCTACTGATTGATATATTTGCAAAATTATAAATTGATCTGTTGCGGATTGATATCGCCAACGCGGGATCGCGCATATGCTACATGTAAATGACCGTGTGCGTTCGCTATACGGGCTTGTCCCCAGCTTGTCGATATCTCCAGTCCAGCACTAGCGGCGCGGACAGGTGTGAACAGGCGGTGGATTTATACATTTCATGGGCGGGTATTGGATTTCTTCCGATATTTCTGCATTTAACGCATCGTTAGGTTCGGATTTTACCACACGAGCCATTTTTAGATACTTATTGAACAATATTGATCAATTATAAATGTTTTCTGTAACTTTCCCAAAACTGTTATTCATCTTTAAACAGGCCTTAAGTTTTTGTGAGCGACATACATTTGCGAGCTAGTGCATCAATTCTATAAGCCAACAGTTGGTTGAATGGGCTACTGAAACTATTATCTTCCATTTCTTAGAAAATTATGTTTAGGCTAGAGCAAGTCACAGCTACAATGACAAGGCATCTAGGACAAAGCATATCATGGAGACCCGTCCAAGATCTGCTAGTGGGATAACCGTACCTATCAGAGCTTTATGGACTCGATCCTTCGCAGCATCCATACTCAGTTCATATCTGTTTGTATATTATCACCTTGCTTATTGTAGGCAAGTCGGGCGAGGAGAAAGATTGCAATAAAGATCCTTACGGCAAGGCGTATCGTGGAAACCTGTCTAAGACCTGGGCCAACCATACCTGTAGGAGATGGACCGACGGGATCGCCGTTGCATACAACGTTACCGCGGACTACTTTCCAGAGGCCGGTTTGGGAGACCATAACCACTGCAGAAGCCCCGATATTGTAGCCGCTGCTCCCTGGTGCTTTACGGAGGACATCAATGTCTTTTCACAGTACTGTGAACTTGGGCAGTTCCACCCAGACAGCCGCAAACACTCAGACGGTAATATTCACCTTAATTAAAGTGGCCGTGAGTTAATTCTGTCAACTCAATTTTGATGGTAATCTGTCTATCAGATCTTGACATATTACAATTATGAGCTATATATAAGTGACCTTGACCTTTACCCTCATGACCCTTACATTTTATTAGTTTATTAGCTCCCCGAAATTCAAATTACATGTACCAAGTTTGATGGTTATTTGTCAACTGGTTCTTGGAGATTTTTTTTTACATGAGTCCTATGACCTTGACCTTTGACCTCATGACCCCAAAATATAATCAGTTCATCGGCTCCCCAAGTTACATACATGTACCAAGTCTGGTCAGAATCCGTCAATCGGTTCTTGAGATAATGCGATCACGAGCTATTTCTGCATATATAATGAGCTCTGTGACCTTTAAAATTTGACCTCATGACCCCAAAATCTAATCAATTCATTGGCTTCTCAATATACATACATGTACTAAGTTTGGTCAGAATCCGTCAATTGGTTCTTGAGATAATGCGATCACAAGCTATTTCTGCATATATATAATGAGCTCTGTGACCTTTAAACTTTGACCTCATGACCCAAAAATCTAATTAATTCATTGGGTTCCCAAGATACATACATGTACCAAGTTTGGTCAGAATCTGTCAATCGGTTCTTGAGATAATGCGATCACGAGCTATTTTTGCATATATTATGAGCTCTGTGACCTTTGACCTTTGACCTCATTACCCCAAAATCTAATCAGTTCATTGGCTTCCCAATATACATACATGTACCAGTTTGGTAAGAATCCGTTAATCGGTTCTTGAGATAATGCAATAACGAGAACGGGACGTACGTACGTACGGACGGACGGACGGACGGACGGACATACGGACGGATGGACGGACAACCCAAAAACATAATGCCTCCGGCAACTTCGTTACGGAGGCATAAAAACATCCAGAATCTGCTTGTTCCCACACTCAAAGCTTTCTAACGAAAGCAAGAATTTAAAAGAAAATCTCTACCGACGACACTGCAGTTAGAACGGGACACACATTGTACACGAATACAATATCCATTGACTTGCGTGTTAAACTATGTACGGCGGCTGTAGACTTTGTGCCACTGCAGCTTGTACATAAGAATGTGTTGCCAATTTGAAACGAGGTACTAATTCTGCACTGACGTGCATCTAGACCGATTGGAATTTCATGTTCAACCTTCATGACTAATATCACTTCATCACTAATAACCATAGACGTACCCAGGGATGGGGGAGGGGGGAGGGGGTTGTGTTTGATGGGTTTAACCCCCCCCCCCCCCCCCCCCCCCCCTTTGAAGAAAAAAATGATGTCACTGTTTTGGGGCTAAAGGAGCCAAACGAATGTTGTGACCCGGACCGGACTGGAACCGGAATACCGGCGAACTCGGGCTTCCCGTCTGGTCACGGGCTGGTCCGAGTTTGAAGTTGAAAAAGCTGGGACCGGTGGAAAAAACCGGTGCTACAAATGACTGAAAAAACATTAAGAAAATTGTCCAGAATCGCTTTGAAAAGTAGTGGAATTCAAATAAAAACAGGGCAATCGATATCATTTACTTTAAAGGTTATTTTCGAGAAATTCTTGGTTCGTTACTTCGTTTGACAGTCAGAAATTGAACTGGATGCGCAAAATTGCTAGTCATTTGAACGATATTGTTGACGGATGTGCACACAAAGTTAGGCCGACACTCCCGGGGAGACATCTGATGGATATCTGTATGATCGAACTGATGAGCCAGTGCATTCAAAAAGTGGCTCAAAATACGTATTTTGGTAATTTTAAAATGTTTTGATATTCTACTTACATGATTGCATGGCGTTTGAAAGCTGAACAGAAAAAAAAATGAGGCCCAAAACAATGAAAAAAACGGCAAAATATCGACAAATTTTGATCGCAGCGGTGGTGCTACGGTAGCCGGGTAACTGAAGTTAGCGTGCGAGCCGGGGAACTGAAGTTAGCTAGCATATAAAGCACTCGATCTTCTCGCGATTTTGCGCGCGCTGCGAGGTACCGAAAACTTGCTGCTAAGTTCAAACTTCAATTTTAGCGGCCGATTTCAGTTTACCTCCCGAACGTTCTTTGGAAATTTACCTATATTCAGCGCAGTTTTTTCATTGTTTTGGGGGTCATTTTTTATTCTGTTCAGCTTTCAAATGCCATGTTATCATGTAAGTAGACAAGACTACCAAAATGGTGTAGATCACAAAAATGCAAATTTATAGCCACTTTTTGAAGGCAGTGGCTTACCAGCACGATCGTACACAATTACATTTGATGTTTCCCCGCGACTGATGGGCTGAGTTTCTGTGAACGTGTGGCGCGATGCAGAACAAACGATCGATGTCTAGGTCCAATTTACTTCGGAAAAAATACTTTTCTTGCGAAACTGAGTTAATTCTGGATAGTCTGTAACTATTTTCCCGTAAAGATTGATATGTACATCCATCAAAGCCTCAATATTTGTTATATTATTGGGATATAAAAAGAGCAATATAAGCCCCTAACATTGCATTTTTGCAGATGCTTGCACGATTGCGTGATTTTACCGGTCCGGTCTGAAGACCGGAGAATTTTTTTCCGAACCATTCCGGTCCAGTTCCGATCCAGTTTTTGCTTCCGGGTCCCAACATTAAGCTGCCAAACACCCCCCTTTACCACTTTTAACAGGTCTAAAGTCCATTTTATATCAGTTTCGACCGTCATTACCAATCTCACCCTCCCCCCCCCCCCCCCCCCACTCCCCGCTTACACGACTCTCAACTAGTGGTCTCAGTCTCAGCATCAAACACTTTTGGCGACAGACCCCCCCCCCCCCCCCCCTCCCCGCTTAATACAAGACTCTCAACCAGTGGTCTTGGGCTCTGCCTCAACAAATTTTGGTGAAGGAGACTCATTTTACTATACACCCAAGAGAATGCGTTTCATTTATAGCTGAATGTATAAGCGTTAATATACACATAAAAAGTTTTCCACTCATTTTTCATACTGCAGACCCACGAGACTGCTTCACCACATACTATGCTGGCGATTACAGAGGCCGCACGAATGTGACTCGGACTGGTATCCCGTGCCAGAAGTGGAGCGTTCAGAGCCCCCAACGACACCCTTACACTCCGGTGGATTACCCCTCGGCGGGGCTGGGGGACCACAACTACTGCCGCAACCCCGCCCCGTACCACTTCTACGCTTGGTGCTACACTACGGACCTACAGGTGGAATGGGATTTCTGCGATATTGGCCTGCCCAGTCTCACTTGCAGTCGTGATGAGTGTCGCAGTCCCACAAACCTGTAAAGCCAAGTTACTATAACTTATAAGAGCCACATATTGGCATTTTTGTGGAATGAAACAGGGCTATATTACAATAAGGCCATGAAAAATAAATGGTTGGATTGGCGTAACCCGCCCGACCCTAAAAATACCGCCGACCCTAAAGGTTTTTTTTTTTTTTTTTTTTGCGATATGTGTTATTTGTGTGTTATATGTGTGTTTTTGTGTATTTGTGCGAATCGTGAAAAAAAAAAAAAACCCTACCTACCTACCCTAATGTTTGGTTGCCCGTTACTCCAATCCAACAATTTATCTGTTTTGGCCTAATGTTTGAACACACTGTTTTAACGTCGTATCCAATGACTGGGCGCTTAGAGATGAGGTGTCAATAGCAACCATACTGATCTACAGCGGATGACTTCAGCTTCAAAGCAGTACATGTTATCACATCTACAATGTAATTCCTGGTCGTATAGTGTACATAGACAATGCATGTGTTAGCATGTCAAAATTGATCACCTGCCATGCATTGTCCATATACTACCTGCGACACACAACAGAATGGTTATGTGCATAAGAAGGATATTTTTCACCCTTACATGTAGCTTGATATGAGCTAGAAAAAAGACCAATTGTATGTTTTTGATTTATTTTTAGTAAACCATTTTGGAGATTTCAGTTTTGAATTCACAAATACAAGTTATTTTATGATGTTACTGGTTTCAAGTATGATAACCTAATTGTAATTAAGCATATTTTCTCTCTTTTACTGTTACAAAGTATGCTTCTAAATGATGAATGTCATAGAGAAATTTAAAAAACATGCTTGTAATCAAATGTCAAATTTCATAATTCAATAAGGTTTGGGAATAAATAACAAATAAATCAACACGGTACTCATTCTTGCTTTTTATGGTTCATCTGTGCATTGCCTACTACATAAAACTGTATGTAGATGTGTCCCGGGGGGGGGGGGGGGGCACTCATGTATAATGTAAGACGGGTATGTGCCGCTTAAAAGAACCCCTTTTTCACACCCGATCGCAGCTCTAAAGATACCTGATTTTCAAAAATTGCCGCTCCATAGACCACCGGAATGACTTGGCTAGGTAGTTTGAGTAGCGTTAAGTCCATTATTCTTCTTCTAGTTCGGCTCCATAGACCCCCGGAATGACTTGGCTATGTTTTTGACTAGCGCCAAGTCCATTATTCTCTTCTAGTTCGGCTCCTTGGACCACCATTTGAGCCTTTTTGAGGGTTTCCGTAGGTCTTTGGTAGCTCCAAGTCAGTATGTATTTTGTAGTTTTAGTCTGCTCCTTAGACCCCTTAACTCCCGTTTCAGGGTTTTTGTAGCTCCAAAGACCCTATATTTTGTGCTTGTAGTCAGCTCTTCAGACCCCCATTTCGGAGTTCCGTGAGGCACACTTCCGTCAAAAAATAATTTGAGTGCCCCCCCCTCCCCCCCCCCCCCCCCCAGGAGATGTGTGAGACTTCTGCAGTGAAACAAAATAATGTAGAGTGAGAATGAGAAGGGTGTATTAAAAGTCGTTTTATGTCTATATGTAAATTGAGTAGC
Organism: Echinarachnius parma; assembly: GCA_037951105.1. Lineage (NCBI taxonomy): Eukaryota > Metazoa > Echinodermata > Echinoidea > Clypeasteroida > Echinarachniidae > Echinarachnius > Echinarachnius parma. Next base: position 15,668 of record JBAMJV010002012.1, on the reverse strand, counting down.
GCATACCATCATGTACGTCAGAGCCTCCTCTACGTGATGCCAAATTTTCCGAGATAATAATCATGTATAATTTGTTGGAACATTCCACAAATGTATAAAAAAAGAGAGCTACATTGGTATTTACATGCCTTTCAAGTATGACTATCTCTGAAGTACAAAAAAGTGATGCAGCCCCCTTCTCTTTCTCAACCGACGATACAGTGTATGTACTTACTGTGACTTGCTCTGAGACGTTCAGTATTTCAATGATGATGAATGCATGTACTTACTGTGTCTTGCTCCGAGACGTTCAGTATGACAATGATGATGAATGTATGTACTTACTGTGACTTGCTCTGAGACGTTGAGTATGACAATGATGATGAATGTATGTACTTACTGTGACTTGCTCCGAGACGATCAGTATGACAATGATGATGAATGTATGTACTTACTGTGGCTTGCTCCGAGACGTTCAGTATGACAATGATGATGAATGTATGTACTTACTGTGACTTGCTCTGAGACGTTGTGTATGACAATGATGATGAATGTATGTACTTACTGTGTCTTGCTCTGAGACATTGAGTATGACAATGATGATGAATGTATGTACTTACTGTGACTTGCTCCGAGACGTTCAGTATGACAATGATGATGAATGTATGTACTTACTGTGTCTTGCTCTGAGACGTTGTGTATGACAATGATGATGAATGTATGTACTTACTGTGTCTTGCTCTGAGACGTTCAGTATGACAATGATGATGAATGTATGTACTTACTGTGTCTTGCTCTGAGGCGTTGAGTATGACAATGATGGTATGTACTTACTGTGTCTTGCTCTGAGGCGTTGAGTATGACAATGATGATGAATGTATGTACTTACTGTGTCTTGCTCTGAGACGTTCAGTATGACAATGATGATGAATGTATGTACTTACTGTGACTTGCTCTGAGACGTTGAGTATGACAATGATAATGAATGTATGTACTTACTGTGACTTGCTCTGAGACGTTCAGTATGACAATGATGATGAATGTATGTACTTACTGTGACTTGCTCTGAGACGTTCAGTATGACAATGATGATGAATGTATGTACTTACTGTGTCTTGCTCTGAGGCGTTGAGTATGACAATGATGGTATGTACTTACTGTGTCTTGCTCTGAGGCGTTGAGTATGACAATGATGATGAATGTATGTACTTACTGTGTCTTGCTCTGAGACGTTCAGTATGACAATGATGATGAATGTATGTACTTGCTGTGACTTGCTCTGAGACGTTGTGTATGACAATGATGATGAATGAATGTACTTACTGTGACTTGCTCTGAGACGTTGTGTATGACAATGATGATGAATGTATGTACTTACTGTGACTTGCTCTGAGACGTTGAGTATGACAATGATGATGAATGTATGTACTTACTGTGACTTGCTCTGAGACGTTGTGTATGACAATGATGATGAATGTATGTACTTACTGTGACTTGCTCTGAGACGTTGTGTATGACAATGATGATGAATGTATGTACTTACTGTGCCTTGCTCTGAGACGTTGAGTATGACAATGATGATGAATGTATGTACTTACTGTGACTTGCTCTGAGACGTTGTGTATGACAATGATGATGAATGTATGTACTTACTGTGACTTGCTCTGAGGCGTTGAGTATGACAATGATGATGAATGTATGTACTTACTGTGACTTGCTCTGAGGCGTTGAGTATGACAATGATGATGAATGTATGTACTTACTGTGACTTGCTCTGAGACGTTGAGTATGACAATGATGATGAATGTATGTACTTACTGTGACTTGCTCTGAGGCGTTGAGTATGACAATGATGATGAATGTATGTACTTACTGTGACTTGCTCTGAGACGTTGAGTATGACAATGATGATGAATGTATGTACATGTACTTACTGTGACTTGCTCTGAGACGTTGAGTATGACAATGATGATGAATGTATGTACATGTACTTACTGTGACTTGCTCTGAGACGTTGAGTATGACAATGATGGTATGTACTTACTGTGTCTTGCTCTGAGACGTTGAGTATGACAATGATGATGAATGTATGTACTTACTGTGCCTTGCTCTGAGACGTTGAGTATGACAATGATGATGAATGTATGTACTTACTGTGACTTGCTCTGAGACATTGTGTATGACAATGATGATGAATGTATGTACTTACTGTGTCTTGCTCTGAGACGTTGTGTATGACAATGATGATGAATGTATGTACTTACTGTGTCTTGCTCTGAGACGTTGTGTATGACAATGATGATGAATGTATGTACTTACTGTGACTTGCTCTGAGACGTTGTGTATGACAATGATGATGAATGTATGTACTTACTGTGACTTGCTCTGAGACGTTCAGTATGACAATGATGATGAATGTATGTACTTACTGTGTCTTGCTCTGAGGCGTTGAGTATGACAATGATGGTATGTACTTACTGTGTCTTGCTCTGAGGCGTTGAGTATGACAATGATGATGAATGTATGTACTTACTGTGTCTTGCTCTGAGACGTTCAGTATGACAATGATGATGAATGTATGTACTTACTGTGACTTGCTCTGAGACGTTGAGTATGACAATGATAATGAATGTATGTACTTACTGTGACTTGCTCTGAGACGTTCAGTATGACAATGATGATGAATGTATGTACTTACTGTGACTTGCTCTGAGACGTTCAGTATGACAATGATGATGAATGTATGTACTTACTGTGTCTTGCTCTGAGGCGTTGAGTATGACAATGATGGTATGTACTTACTGTGTCTTGCTCTGAGGCGTTGAGTATGACAATGATGATGAATGTATGTACTTACTGTGTCTTGCTCTGAGACGTTCAGTATGACAATGATGATGAATGTATGTACTTGCTGTGACTTGCTCTGAGACGTTGTGTATGACAATGATGATGAATGAATGTACTTACTGTGACTTGCTCTGAGACGTTGTGTATGACAATGATGATGAATGTATGTACTTACTGTGACTTGCTCTGAGACGTTGAGTATGACAATGATGATGAATGTATGTACTTACTGTGACTTGCTCTGAGACGTTGTGTATGACAATGATGATGAATGTATGTACTTACTGTGACTTGCTCTGAGACGTTGTGTATGACAATGATGATGAATGTATGTACTTACTGTGCCTTGCTCTGAGACGTTGAGTATGACAATGATGATGAATGTATGTACTTACTGTGACTTGCTCTGAGACGTTGTGTATGACAATGATGATGAATGTATGTACTTACTGTGACTTGCTCTGAGGCGTTGAGTATGACAATGATGATGAATGTATGTACTTACTGTGACTTGCTCTGAGGCGTTGAGTATGACAATGATGATGAATGTATGTACTTACTGTGACTTGCTCTGAGACGTTGAGTATGACAATGATGATGAATGTATGTACTTACTGTGACTTGCTCTGAGGCGTTGAGTATGACAATGATGATGAATGTATGTACTTACTGTGACTTGCTCTGAGACGTTGAGTATGACAATGATGATGAATGTATGTACATGTACTTACTGTGACTTGCTCTGAGACGTTGAGTATGACAATGATGATGAATGTATGTACATGTACTTACTGTGACTTGCTCTGAGACGTTGAGTATGACAATGATGGTATGTACTTACTGTGTCTTGCTCTGAGACGTTGAGTATGACAATGATGATGAATGTATGTACTTACTGTGCCTTGCTCTGAGACGTTGAGTATGACAATGATGATGAATGTATGTACTTACTGTGACTTGCTCTGAGACGTTGTGTATGACAATGATGATGAATGTATGTACTTACTGTGTCTTGCTCTGAGACGTTGTGTATGACAATGATGATGAATGTATGTACTTACTGTGTCTTGCTCTGAGACGTTGTGTATGACAATGATGATGAATGTATGTACTTACTGTGACTTGCTCTGAGACGTTGTGTATGACAATGATGATGAATGTATGTACTTACTGTGACTTGCTCTGAGACGTTCAGTATGACAATGATGATGAATGTATGTACTTACTGTGTCTTGCTCTGAGACGTTGTGTATGACAATGATGATGAATGTACATGTATGTACTTACTGTGTCTTGCTCTGAGACGTTGAGTATGACAATGATGATGAATGTATGTACTTACTGTGACTTGCTCTGAGACGTTGAGTATGACAATGATGATGAATGTATGTACTTACTGTGTCTTGCTCTGAGACGTTGAGTATGACAATGATGATGAATGTATGTACTTACTGTGACTTGCTCTGAGACGTTGAGTATGACAATGATGATGAATGTATGTACTTACTGTGACTTGCTCTGAGACGTTGAGTATGACAATGATGATGAATGTATGTACTTACTGTGACTTGCTCTGAGACGTTGAGTACGACAATGATGATGAAGATAAAGTTGAGTAGGATGTAGCCTGGACGTTTTCCCTACTGGCTTGGCATGATGGGACAGGTTTGCTACGGACTTTCTCCAGGTCAGCTGCTGGTTGAGACTTTAACTTTGTATGCTGCTCTTTTCTCACTACTGTTAAGAATATAGAAGTCATAAATGATAGAAAAATATGGTACACAGACCTAGTGTTTTCATAATATTGGTAAACAGTGTACCCAGATACTAGAACATAGAAGTAAAACATGATTGAAAAATGTGGTATTGCAATGTATTCATAAACTGGGTAGTGGTATACAGGTATAGTACAAGCAGACAATCAGGATGTGAAACTGAGAAAGATAGGGAGGGGAAGAGAGACAAATGGAGGAGAAGAGGAGTAGGACAAAGAAGAAAAGTAGGAGAGGAAGGAAGAGGAGGAGTAGGAGAAAGACAAGGATGAGTAGTAGAAGGGAGTAAAGAAGGAGAAAACAGAGGAAGAGAGAGAGGAATAAGTAGAGGATGAGATAGGGGAGAATGAGGAGGTCAGATGCAGGGAAAATATTAATATATATTTTTTAGGGGCTACTTTTCAAGCTTGCTTGCATGAAAATAAAACTCTAAAATGTGTTTTGCATTGAACTCTGTGCAAATTTACGGTGGCTCTTTTATGATTTTGGGGGACTCTTTTTGGCATTTCGGGGGCGAATTTGCCCAGAGCCCATGTGTATTTTTTTAACTGGCCAGATGATAAGGAGGAAATGCGAAGAGGAAGAGAAGGAGAAGTAACTGAAAAGGAGGAGGAAGGGGATGAAGAGGAAGAGCAGGATATGGAGAAAAAGAAATAACAAGAGAAGATGGAGGAGGCAAACACAACAGTATTGTACTGTGCATATAAAGCACTCTGGTTGACTGACCTGAGCTTGTTTTAGCAGGGCACGTATCAGGGGCATCGTCATTATGAAGGAAAGCAAAGCAGCGGCCCGGCCTGGCTGGACGGTCACTGGCTGGTCTATACCTCAGACCTGACTTCCTTAGAGACTGTTCTGAGCCCTCTATTAGGAAACCAACTGACATGTCAGCTGAAATAAAAGAAGAAAATCTTAATCATAATATGAAGAATTACAATACTTTTATGATTCCATTATTAATACTTCAATTTGTGTCTGTCTTCTATTTTATAAATCGATAGGTTCATTGTAATTTCATTGTTGAAATTGCATTTACAGACGGATATTTCTGTTTCATTTAATGATGAATCAGAATGGTACCATTTTAGATACCATTCCGGAATAGGTTAAAAGCAATGATATAACCCTACCACCAAAGTCGACCACTGCGTTATCCTTGGACCTCACTCGCTGTCCATCCTCATCGATGTACCAGAAGTCTGGACTAACAACAGGTATCGCATCCTCCCTGAAGAAAAATAGGAACAAAACAGAAAATAAATATATTAAACAGAAAAAACAAACAGTTCCAGAAACAGAAATAAATTATAATAATATAAAATTCTATTTAAAATAAGAAGCAATATCAATACAAAAACATTACCTGCTGACCCAATACAGGGTTCATATAGTCAAATTGCATGACTTTCCATGACCCATAAGATCATTTTACAATTTTCCCTGACTTTCAAGGCCTGGAAAACACACAATTTGAATTCCAGGACTCTCCAGGTTTTTCAGTCCATGTGTGAACCCTGCAATATATAGTCATATCATTTCCCTTCACATACAGACAGATACCAATATAATGTTTCATATGCGAACAAGTGCAGTCATCCATTTTAAAGAGATATGAAGACAAGATATTTTTGCGTATGAAGAGTTATGTAAACCCAATGTCATGACCTTTTGTTATTTTGTTATTTTGCGACATTCAATATCTAACAAGATCGTCTTCTTCATTGTCTGCAAAAAAAAACAAATTCTTCTTTAACCAAAGATAAGCGGTCACAATACACAGGTTTGATTTTACCTTTGATGTGATGGAGTTTCATGGGAGAAGCTTGGTTTTGGCACACACGGCAAAATAGGGAGGTCGTTATCTGATAACGATGACGAGGATGATGCCACTGATCTAGGCAGTGCATCATGGGAAGGCTGCTGGCCGTCAACAGCTTGGATCTTGTGGGCGAGCTCGCATCCAGACTCTGTTATAGAGAACCTGTTGGAAGACCAAGTAATAGAGGATATTAATGAAACTTTGTAAAAATAATGTAAAATTTATTTTTCTTAAATAAATACAAGCAATCTGCTGCTAAGGGTAACCTTACCATATTATGTAATTTCTGATTTATAAATATTTGTATGAATATTTATTTTATGGTTAAATAAACAAATCAAAATTGAAATGAAAATTGAAAAAAAAGAGTTAATAATGGATTACATTATATTGAGCTGATGTCAAAATGTCTCATTTTTCTGGGGAATTGTTTTGTTGCATAATTTTGCCCCCCCCCCTCCAGATTTCAACATTTCTTATACAAGAGATATGAATGCTTTTGTATTGCTTTTGTTATCAACTGATGGAGTAATGATTCCTCTCCATATCATTACCAGAGATGTCAAATTCATATCTGTTGAAACACTTGAAACACAGTTTATTTCAGGAAAAGAAATTAAATATGTGATTATATTCACTTGGTGTAATTTCGGTTCACCAGCCTTGAATTTGTTCCATTATTTTAATCAAATGAGTATTACTTGCCCACCTTGCAGGGTTGCCCTCCTTGTGAATGTATCCCTTTGTGATGAGAGTACTCATGGAAGACCAGGCCGTGTAATGACTGCCAGGATCAGGCTGTAAAAATACAACACATATTTCAAATGTATATTCCAGAATACCTTCATCATCAAGGTAATTAAGACATACATGTAAATGCGGCACTTTCTATATCATTATTTGATCAACTAGATGACATATAACCCTAACCCTTGGTCTCAAAGAGGGAATGACAAATATTTGTTTATTTCTTTATATTCATATCATAATTCAGGGCTCCACACTTAACGTTTGTGTCAGCGGCCCGGTCGGGCCTTTTCTGGTGGCCCGTAAGAAAAATTTACTGGCCCAAAAATTGTATTTCATGAATAAACTTTTTACTATTCAAAATATCACTCTTTCCAGATCAAACCTGTGATTATAGATGAAACTCATGAAAGAATACAAGATTTTTTCTAATTTTGTCAATTAAAAAATCTACTTGCCCAATCAGGCCACCAAAATATGACTTTTATACATTTTTGCTGGCCCGAAGTGCAAGTGCATAACTGCATAACTATAAGATTACACACATCATCGAGTGAGAGTGAGAAGGGCTTTAAAGGAATCTTGTAAACATTGTCAACACTCTCAAAACTTACTAGGAACTCAAGCGGTTCTCACATACCTCATTGTATTTGTATAACCTAGAGAAACATGGAACAGCTTTCGGTTTTCCAAATGTCCCTTCTGTTATACAGATATGAATGATTGAAGTGTTGAGATTTATAATTATCTAGTTGATAATTATAACTGTGTACAAAGTCAGCGCAATGAGCAAGTGATATCACTTTGCATTTTCACTCAATACTCGGCCATATATCATCCATTTAATCTGATATTTTCACACATTACTTAGTGGAAATATCAGATCACCAAAATACACATTTTATCAACCATTCATCACTTTTTGCACACGTCATCAAAGTTACTACATCCCTTTAAGAAAACGTTGGGCTTAATTAAGTTTTGTGTAACATCTTAGAGCCTGCTCTATGTGCTACAAACTTTAAGATGATGTTTATTCCAGCCATTCATATTGCGCACTCACCATAGTAAAAGATTTGTCACAAAGTTGTTGGGCTTCGGTCTGCAGCTCAGTCTTGGTCATGAAACCCTTACTCCCCGCTTTCTGAAAATATATAGAAAGTAGACGTTAATACAAATTAAGAGATTTTAAAAATGCAAATCTAACATGAGGACTGATCATTCAAATGGCAACAACAAAAAACCCCAATTAAATATATATATTTCCCTGGTATTCTAACCGTAATCCTACTTTCTCAAACTATAAAGCCATTAATATAATTTTCTCTCAAAACATTTTGTTAACCAAGCAATGCCAAGTAATTATCCTAATTACAAATGTATCAACTTAAAATATGGTATTAAGGCTCTCTATATACCAAATTTGAATTGGATAATTTTGTTAACTACAATTAGAAGATTTATAGAGAGGGTGTTGGAGTTGTCAAATATGAACAGTCAGTACACAATCATGTAAACTCTCACGCTGATTATATCCCCTTCTGTCAAAACTAGAAGTTATGGGAAGGAAATATTATCCCATCTTTGGATAAATAAAAGGTGCTGTTTAAAACTTGCCTTGTGATGTTCGTAGAGTGTCAAGATGATGGCATAAGGACCAGATCTACAAAGTGGGATGTATTCCCTGGGCCGCTTGATTCCTTTCTGTTAGTCAAGAGAGGAAATTATATTTTAAAGCATTGTTATTTGATTGTATTGAATTATAGGACAAATTAAAGGTGCTTCTAAGGCTTGCCTAGCAGTGGTTGTATAAAAGGGTTGCATTATAAAAGGGATTTTAAGTTAAAAACTTATTGTATCTATACATCATTAAAATATCTTTTAGCAAATCGGTATTCATTTAGTAAAGTTTCACAATACAGATTTGGCTAAAAATATTTTAGTGACGTACATACAATAAATTTGAGCTTAAAATCGTTTTCAGCAAACACCCCATGATCTATAGAGTGGGAGGTATTCCCTAGGCCACTTGATTCCTTTCTGTCCATGAAGGGATTAAAAAGAAAATCAAGTTTACAACAGTGGCCGAGAGCACGATCATGACCCAGGACCAGACCTAGTTCCACTGATCTCTAGATATGCTTTACTGTTGAATGAGTAAGGGCGGTATGTGTGCTCTGCTACGTTCTATTGATTTGAACGTAATTCTAGCATATTGACATCAATGAGTTAGAGCCAATGATGCTAATTACCATGGTAAATGTCGCTAGTCCGTAATCGGGCCCCTGCTCCCTGGTTATTATGTTAGTTAATAGAGTGGTGAAGTGTGATGTCATAAATGATGTCATGAACATTTTTTTTTTGAATTTTTAAATTTGGACTTCATTTTTAGAAAGAACATAACAAATAATGTCTAAATACCGAAAATCAAAGGAATAGGTTACGTATTGGCTGAGATATGCCCATCCGAATGATTTTTTTGTCAATGGGCAATCAGTGTTATAGTGCACTGGTTCCTAAATTTAGGAACCAGTGCACTATAACACTGATTGCCTATTGAAGTAAAATTCATTCAGATGGGCATATCTCAGCCAATACATAACTTATTCCTTTGATTTTCGGTATTTAGACATTATTTGTTATGTTCTTTCTAAAAATGAAGTCCAAATTTGAAAATTCTAAAAAAGTGTTTTTATGACGTCATGGCTTCTGTACTCTATAATGTAGCATACATGTGTACATGTACATGATGCATTACGCCCTACTATCACAATCATACCTATTAAAAGTTGATGCATACTTCAATAACCACCCTAAAGCCCCATCCGGAAGAGATAAACAATTTAATATAATGAACTAGCTGTACCCGCGGAAATCCGCGGGTTTTTGTGAGAGAGAGGCGATGATGACATAACGATACTTTAAATCTTTACTATTCCCAGAGTCATAATTTAAATAGTATAAGACAAATTAAACACGGGCGACTCAATCCCGCCCCACAACCCGTCGTTGGACGGGGCCCCGACGCATTAGGGTCCCGTCCAACGATATCCGGCCAATGTATAACAAAATCATAATGGTTTAGTACCCATGCAAAGTTATTCAGTTATTCCCCCATATTTTATAGAGTCCATAATTTGTTCCGCTTGTATTAAATTAGATACAGTACACTATGTTCGTGTACTTGCTAATATACAGTAGCTTCGCCGCTGACCCACCCCCCCCCCCCCCCCCCCCCCGCGACTCCAATTGCCTGCATGACACATAACCCGTCGTGTCCCATGAATGTTTCATATCCAATCTAAGTTCTCCGGCGTATACATTTTGTCATATTCTTGTGAAACCCGATGATATATTCCGTTGAAGCAAGGATATGGGAGTTCCATGGTTGAAGGGAATAGTAGCCGTCAATACATGCATTGCATAATAAATGAGCAGATACCCCCCCCCCCCCCCACCCCCAGGCGTCTTCTCTTCGCGGACATACAATCATATTACCGCAAGATGTCGAGATTGTATAAAACTCCCCTGCTCCACCATTGTCCACCCCGCTTTATTCACTTCAATGCACTTTGCACGCCCGCTCAGCTGTGTACAAAGCATGTGGGCTCACGGACTTAATACATCTTACCACAAGCTGGCGCAATTATAGTATCGTGTACGGTAGGGCGAATAGAGACGATGGTCAGCAGGTCAGTGAGCTATGCAAATAAACTACGGTTCGGTGGGATGATTAGATGACTCCGCGACGTGTATACACGGCTGTACAGCCATTGCGCGTTGTATAACCGCAGCTAAATTGAAGTTGTCGCATTTTGTCGTCCATGCACTTACAAACACGATGCCAATCGGCAATAGCGATCATTACCATACCATCCGCGTAATATAAATATTGATATTTATCAAAACCTGGGTAGTTTCGCAACGTGTTATATCTAAAATGGTTTCCCTATATATTATTTGTTTTATCTACTCCAATTTATATTCTTACAAATACTTTTACGGCGATAAATCGTTAGTCAATGCTCGGCGTCTTAAACGGGCAATTGACATTGCTGACTTTCCCTTTTCTTCGATCTGGACGACGACCACGGGGTGGGAGCGACTCGGGAATGCCTTATTGTCCTCCGCAAAACGTATATTCTTCGATCGCGACGGTCGGGAAGTCGCCGAATCCTCGGGGTGAGGATATCTCGAGTGGGAACCATTTTGGGGGGTTGAAGCTTACCGTATTAATATAATAGATTAAAAATCTCCGAGGCTGAATAAAACATAAAAAGACATCTAGCACAAAAATAAATATTATCTTCAATAAGTTCAATTTGATTTCAACCTTCTCTTGGTTAAGGCCTGGTCACACAGGACACGACCAGACCCACGAATGCAGTACGCATTAGTACGAATCGGTAAAAAGGTAGAAATCGTACACGATTTGCCGACGATTTCTACCTTTTTACCGATTTGTACTAATGCGTACTGCATTCGCGGGTCTAGTCGTGTCCTGTGTGACCAGGCCTTTACATTTTGTTTTTTTCTTTTGTTTAAGCAACAGTGAACCAGTGATTGGGCATAATGAGCTTGTCACATTTGTTCTGGATAACTATTGCACATAATGTTTTGTTTAACCCTTTCACAAATATTTGATTGTGTTATAGGGCAAGTCCAAGCTATTTTGTAGGCATAACGCGTGGGACATCAGAGCGAAAATGAGAGCTTACTCTTATAAGTAATATTGAAACACCAATTTTTTTTACCATTTAGATACTTTGGAGCAAATTTTATCAAATGCCAAAAAAAAAATTGAAATTCTCCATGCATTAATGATGTATGCGACTTTTTGCTAGCATCACGCGTGGGACCAGAGAAAGTTGGTATTTTTTAACGTTGACTTTGAATGTGAATTCCTCTGAATTTATTAAACAATATCAAAACATGATTGGTATGTTCTTAAAGTGCATCTTGTGCTCTACTAGAATATGAAATGTCATCATCTCAAAACTTAAGAGTTTCACACAGGGTCAGTTTGAAAAAAAATTGCATCGTCACTCGTGGGACATGCAACGCGTGGGACATTTTTCTGCCATGCGTTTTACCTAGAACAATATATAAAAACAAAAGTTGCAAAAGCAAAATTTTTCCTTATGTATTTCTTTGTTTTGGGAAATTCTTATGTATTTCTTTGTTTTTCAACTTCCATTTTTACATCTTTTTTTTTATGAAATCAATTATTCGCCATTGTCAAACAGTTATTGTTCTTAAAAGTATTTATTTGCAGTGATTAAAATAAGAAATAATTGAGTTTTTATAAATCATATGAAAAACACTATTTTCCATAGGATTTGTACATAAATCACAAAATCATGCAATTTCTGGAATGACTTCCACTTCGAAAAAGTCATGTGACTTTGTGAGGGTCTAGCTGTTCGTCATAAATTTGGTCTCAAAAGTTGCGCAAGACTTTAAAGAAAACACTTGTAAAGTTTCGGGCCAATATCTTTGCGCATTGCAAAATTATCGTGTATTTGCCAATTGGCTAAAACAAGATTTTTAAAAACCCATTGCTTTACTGTACAGATTGTCCCACGCGTTACAAAATGTCCCACGCGTGACAAAATCTAATTGTAGAATTATGCTAATAAGGTAAATGTCCTTAACTTTTGTTGCTATGTTATGGATGTCCCCCAAGGTAAATTAGAACTTTGTAGAGTTTCAGAAAAATAAACCTTTCGATTAACGAGTAATCGAAACAATAAGATGTGAAAATGTAACGCGTGGGACATGCTGATTTTGGAATGCATCTAATTTGCATATTGAATGAGATAACAAGCTGAAAGTCATAATCCCATTTCCTTATGGTAATGACATCAGGTCAAGCCAATAATAAGTAAATAATCATTACAAGCATTTTAAATATGATTTAATTTGTCTTTAATTCAGATGTCCCACGCGTTATGCTGATTAATATATTATGCAAATATATTTGATTAATACTACTTATTGGAGCCACCCTTAACATTTTTGTTTTCAAATTATCAAAATTCAATATCTCAGCTTTAAAATGACATCAAGTTTCACTTGATTGGGTGAAGATGAAAATTCACCCCCTTGGGAACAAATACCTTGGACTTGCCCTATACCATGCATTCCCCATAGACCACAGTCTGAGTGTTTTTGAATTCCAGTCTAGGGCACTGTTGCAGAAAGAGACACAATCGGTTGTTGTAAGTATGTATTTCTGGAACAGAATGATGACAATGGGACTAAGCTTTCATTCAAAGCAGAGTTATCATTCCAGACAAGGATTCTACTAGTATCGACAGCTTAGGCCCAAAATTGATCCTCATAACTTTCTGTAACATGCTCATTCTCACCTGAGACTTTCTGCGGCTGCTATTGACTGCATCTCCTGAGGTCCTCCTGGGAGACTTGTGATGAACAGACAGATATTCATCCTCATCCTCAGAACAGGTTTCCATAGAAACTGGATCCTCTGTAGGCAAGGAGAGAGTAGAGAGTCCACAACCACAATGTGCTAAAGTTTAATAAGGGTTGGGTCTACTGTTTAAATTTGCTGATTTTCTTTGCCTAAGGTACTCGTACATAATTTAATAAGTTATGGTATTGGTATGTACTATGTGTATATAAGTTAATTTATGTGTGTATTGTCTAAGTACTTTGGCTCTGATTAGCTTGAATTCAGATGAAGTGACATATTTTATTTTGATGGACATTATATGATTATATTCTAAAGATTTAAGAACATTTGATTTGGGTATAAAAATATCTTCCCCATAGATCCAAGAGCAAGCACAAGTATTTCCGGGACCATTCCTAAATGGGTGAACAGTCATTGTAAAGAATTAAATAGATACAAATCACAACAAGCATTACCTTGGGTAGGTATGTGATTCTCCAATTTCTTATCCAGCATACTGCAAATTTTGTCGCCAAAATTTTCAAGGATCTTGCAACTTTTCCCAGTGGAAAGCGGTAGCGGGTACTTCTTCAGAGCATTGAGAGCCTGTAGCGTTAGAATACACACATATAAATAACATCATGCAGGATTTTGTAGAACTTTATACAAAATATATATTAATAATACATAATAATAAAGTACACGGCCAGCACACACATCTGCAAATATGCAGTTAACCCCTTGACTTGTATAGGGGTGTCTGCATGGACATGGTGCTAAAAATAAAAAGTGAAAAGGTGGCATTATTTCCTACATTTTTTGTTCATCGAAAAGTCAGAATTCATGGCAGCTTGTTTCAAATGTTTGTTTCTTTAACTACACATTCCGAGCCAGATTTCCAATAACATCAATTAATGCAGAACCACCTCTTTATCACACATAGGTTCATTAGGTTGTGCGGAGGTTGTGCGGAGATCAACCTCTTCCGCCCGCTGCACTATCCAACGGAAACAATTTTTTTTGTCGGCTGATTTCTCCCTCAATTTACCAGCAAATGCAAAAAAACCTTCGTTTATGTGATCCACAATTCATATACTTTGATAATAATTACCGACTTTGTTGTTTTGAAGACCGCAAAATGTAGAAATAAAATGATTATTTCCCGTCCATTTTCCTTACCGATGCGTCCTAAAACACGGCAGTCAACTGTTGAACCGGCAACAGTGTACGAATGGATGGTATTGTTATCTCCAGCGCATTTGCATATATTGCGTGGTGAACCATTTACTTTGTAGATGTGCTCTTTATCACATCTACTAAAGGAAATGGACCGGGAAATGGTCCAATCAGTTGGACCATTTACACGCAATATACGCTAATACGCTGGAGATAAGCATACCGCCCATTCGTACACTTTACCGTTCAACAGTTGAACGCTATTGTAATGTACCTATGTGTGCCCTTTATGCAGTTATTTATGTCCTTTTCACCGCACTTGCACTTGTCAAACTCGACGGTCTCAGATTCAGAATGCATCCAATAAGATTCCACTCAGAACAAACAATTTATCTTATAGGTGGGGCTGTATTATAACATTTTACTCACCTTTCCATATGCATACTGTGTCTTTATTCCCTTTTCTGCAGCCTCGTCTCGCCATTCCGCCAGCCATTGAGCAAAAAGCGGGTTCGGACAAGAACTCACTTTCTTTTTCCTCTTGAATTTCTTAGGACCATTCATATCTAAGTGTAAATTTTGCGATATCAAAGCTTTGTTTACAAACTTTTAATTTTAGATAAACCGCTCCACAAGACCACAACATGATCGCACCACTTTAGTCTTTGAAGTAGACTGCGTCACGTCGGTGTTATTTTTTTTTTTATGTCATGTTTTGTGTTACTACTCGCGACTACCGTGATGGTTAGAATTATTAATTCTCACCAAATAAATGCTGATAAAGTGAAGAAATGCATATTCCATATAATTGGATAAGGATAAGGTTTTGATTATATCCTTTCCCATTAGGGTCTGCTAGTAAAGACTGTGCCTGTGCCCTCCTCCTCCTCCTCCTCCTCCTCCTCCTCCTCCT
>JBAMJV010002011.1:5000-21954 GCA_037951105.1 Echinarachnius parma | reverse complement strand
TAGTACCATGGTAGTACCATGGTAGTACCATGGTACACATGGTACACATGGTACTACCATGGTAGTACCATGACTACCATGGTACTACCATGTGTACCATGGTACTACCATGGTACACATGGTAGTACCATGGTAGTACCATGGTATTACCATGGTATAACCATGTGTACCATGGTACTACCATGTGTACCATGGTAATACCATGGTAATACCATGTGTACCATGGTAATACCATGGTAATACCATGAAAACCATGGTATTACCATGGTTTTTTTTTGTAAGGGTATAGCAAAGAGGTATATTAAAGGGGCCCTGCAATCCAAATAAATTAGCCTTTTAAAAGTTGTCAACATAGTTTTATGTCACTATTCCAGTCAAATTATGTACAACAAATTACTGAATTGAGAAAAACATTACAATTTGTACCAGAATCACAGCATTTCACGACTTGATATGCCCCGCCCCTCAAAAAAAGTGCCGTTCTCGGCGATAGAGGGCTTGGATTTGTGACGTCATTGCAGGAGATTGTAAGGCTTTGGTGTGCAATTGATGTGTATATAACGCACACTATTATTGCATCAAATGGTAATATAGAGCATTAAAACTGTAGAAATCGGAACTCTTGTATTCAGTATACATATTACATTGTATATGTAATCAAATGTGTTAATTTTAGGGCGTGCTTTGTTATAATTTCCATTTTTCGAGCAAATAATAACCTCTTTTGGTGAAAATCCAGTAGCAGACGAAAAACTGCCTAGGCTTATAAGAACATACCCTTTTGCGTTTTACGAGTGTGCTATCCTGCTAATACGACAGCGCCCACTTGTACGAACGACTGGTAAACGCATCCAGCTTTCCGTGATTGAGATCGTACGGTGCGCCCAGCAAGTACTGAGCTAGCCGATGCGGTGGCCGCCCCGTGGGTATACTGTGCCATACAACAGTAGTAGTTCGCTGCCCGAACCGCCTGCACATAGCTAGCTCAGCTCAGCCAATAGCTGCCGTTATCGCTCACTCAGCTGATAGCTGCCCTATGTAATATTAGATCAGACTAGATACAACAGCAGTGTTGGAGTCATACTTCTATGCATACATAACGTGTACTACGTGTACGGTCGATCGGGTTGTTATGCTGTGATCAGCTGTTTCCGAACAGCTGTTTTACATTGTATTATCTTCGCGTTCAAGTGGATTTGAGAGTTAGCAGCTCTAGCTCAGTGAAATTATTACAATGTCATCATCACGGTGTGTTGTTGCTGGTTAATTACACATACAACAATACGAACAATGAAGATGTGAGCCTTCACGAGCGACTAGTCATTTTAGACGAATGGACTTCAATCAAAGGTGAAGCTTACGAGAGATGACTGGCCCAGTGGAATCGCGATCTGGTGTTATCTGTACTTTCAGACGATGATTTTGAACTAGCTGGGCTTCATTTCATGCCATCAAATTGCCATCAACCAACTTGTAGGAAAGGCCTGTGAGAATTGCCGTTGAGAAACACAAAATGGGGGTAAGAATATGACAACAAGTTGTACTGAAATGAAAACAATATTAATTTTAACGTTCTGTCAACAGTAAAATGATCCAAATCAAAATCCAAAAGCAATGCCAAAGTTCTATTATTCACATAAGAACAACAATTATAGTCTTTCTTGAGGTGATAACTGATGTGATAATTGCAAGATTATGAGGCGTGACATTGCCATGACCATGTCAGATCATTGTCTTGCTTTTACATCAGTTATATCGCATGATAGCTTGTGTGATAATAATTATCAGGCTATAGTTTGATTGTTATATATATTAACCCATTGCTTACAGGAACCAAGTCAGCTTTGTACAGATGTGATTTCACAATCTCTTGTCTTGGGACACAAATTCATCTCACACATCACAGTAGCTTTACATGTATGTAAAACCAAAAATAATAAAATAAAAGATGTAGGTCAGTGTTGGTTTTATATTTCTTCCTTTTTACTGTGTGAACATTCAGGTACCAACGTTTGAAAACAAATTGGAGGCACATTTGCTGAAGGACATGATAAGCTGTATGGGGGAAGCAAACTTCGCTGGAGGCATTTTATGGAGTCCCAATCTGAAGGCATATATGGATACAAGGGCATGACAACAAGGTACATGTATGTCTAAATATAATTTCTTATGCCTGCGGTGACTTTTTTTTGAGTAATGCAAAATTGATTCAATCCATCAGATCGACCGTTTCCTAAAATCCAGAATAAAATTTGCATACACTGTTATGCAATCAAATTATTTGAATGTGACTAAATGCACAATTATTTATTTCACTTAGGCATTTTAAAGGAGATGCATCATAGAAAGTGGGGCATAACACGACACCATACAACATATATATTTGGAGAAAAAAAACAATAGAAAACATCTGGGGGCATTTTAAAAAAAACAAAGAAATAGGTAAGGTGTGCCCTCCCCCCCCCCCCCCAAATAATTTTGCATGCCCCCCCCCCCCCCCCCCCCCCAATCAGTCCGACCACGCTACGCCACTGCCTGAGACATTATGTTTGAATTGACTGTCCGGCCATCCTGTTCTTGTGGTCACCTTATCACAAAAATGAATTTATCATCATCATCGTCATCTTCGTCATCATCATCATCATCATCATAATCTTCTTCTTTGACATCATTATCATCATCTTCTCCTTTGTCATCATCACCATTATCTTCTTCGTAGTCATCATCATCATCATCGTCATCATCTTCTTTGTCATATCCATCATCATCATCATCATCTTCTTCATCATAGTCATCGTCATCATTTATTATGATGAAATTCATATTTTTCTGCTGTAAACCATATGTGTGGATGTTGCGATGTGCTTATATATTATTTATTTTATTTAGTATAAAAACACTGCATGTGCAACTACTAGGCCCCTTTGTAGAAAGACTTGCAATGTAAAGTAAACAAATATGCTCATTTGAACCCTGTAGACGAGGATTGAGTTGACCAAGCCAAGAGAAAAGGTGATTCAAACAATAAGCATTGTTTTATGAAAATTTACAAAATTTACACCAAAAAAACTTGTAAAATTGCGAACTTGATATTTCTTCAGATGACCATGGTCTACATAATTAATTTATCTTCTTTTTTTCCTACTAATAGGGAATATCTCGGTCGTCCTAGCCAACGTCAAATTCGCAACCGACGATAGATGACAACTTCTACCAATGGCGTGAAGTTCAACCACAGGTGGTGGATGGTGACAGCAACCGGGAATCTCGGTCGTCATGTCCCACATCGATCTCCATGACGCGACGACTGACGTCAAGTTTAACAACCGGTGGTGAATGGTGACATCTCGGTCGTCATGTCCAATGTCGATGTCCATGACACGACGACTGACGTCAATATCTCGGTCGTCCTAGCCAACGTCAAGTTCGCAACCGACGATAGATGACAACTTCTTACCAATGGCGTGAAGTTCAACCACAGGTGGTGGATGTTGACAGCAACCGCGAATCTTGGTCGTCATGTCCAATGTCGATCTCCATGACGCGACGACTGACATCAAGTTCAACAACTGGTGGCAGATGGTGACAGCAACCGCGAATTTCGGTCGTCATGTCCTATGTCGAGTTTTTAAAAAAGACTGTGGGCAACTCAAAACACACAATAAGCTCTGCACTAAAGTACATGTGAGAAGCTTGCTGCAAACTGAGCGCAACTAACTCCAGAATTTGCGGTCTGCATGCATCGGCGGGTCAGATGAACCTTGCATCCATATCCATGCTGCCCTATTTTCCAGATAGTCTATACTACTGCCGTCCCAAGGAAAAAGGCAGTATCTACACGATTCAGCATTTTCTAGAAACTGAGATATTGACCGTTTTGTGTTTTTGCCACAGCCGCTCGGAAATAATAAACTTGTGAAGATAACTTCAGTGTGTGATTAAAGGCTATATAGGGGTCTATTTATCTTCATACATGAACAATTGAATTTTTCGTTTAATTTTGAGATTTTCATGAAAATGTAGATACTTTGGGAAAATCCCTGGTTCGTAACCGATTTCCCCAAGGAAAAAAGCAGTATCTACATAGAAATTCGGAGGGTGTTGAATTATGCCTTACGTTATGGATAAACCAATCGAAAATGTTTCGGCATATATTCTGTATGTACTATTAACATACTTTAAAGGGAAAAAAGTTTGACTAATTAAAAAGCGCCCTCTCTAGGCGAGTCACACTTTTCTTAAAAAAGGGACTTATTGGCCCATATTTCCGCAATGAAAGGAAATACGAAGCATGAATTGTATTCATTAACCACGCAAAAATGATTGTTTATACATTTGTTATGAAAGTGTATGAGTTAAAGTGAAAACAAAACTTTGTTGATAAAGAGCGCCCTCTCTTATCAAATCTGAAGTTACTTTAAATATGGAATAATGCATGTTACAGTCTGTGCATTGTGTGAATGTGGCAGAGGTACATGCACTTTCATGCATACTTGAATA
The DNA here is from genome assembly GCA_037951105.1 of Echinarachnius parma. Classification (NCBI taxonomy): domain Eukaryota; kingdom Metazoa; phylum Echinodermata; class Echinoidea; order Clypeasteroida; family Echinarachniidae; genus Echinarachnius; species Echinarachnius parma. The sequence continues at coordinate 17,454 of JBAMJV010002011.1, read as the reverse complement.
GCCTTTGTCACAAACTCTGCGCTTTATAGAAGAATGTTGGTCGTATTGCAAAATGCACTTATATGTTAAATTTGCTTCAATGTTTTGTGCTTCACAATTCATATAAGTAATGAAATTTGTTTATACAAGATATAACTATTATAAATGCGCATTATTCATATTGTCTGCTTATAAATAATTTGTTTGTCTTGTGGCGAGACTAGCTGTGTAGATACTGCTTTTTTCCTTGGGGAAAGTGGAGGTTGACTGTAGATACTGCGTTTGAGGGTTGGGAAAACATGGTGTTCCCAAATTTTTTTCAGAAAACTGAATGTATCACATTAAAGAGCATTGTTTATTGAGTATTTTTCTGCAAAAAAGTGAAAATCAACAAAAATGTCAGATACTGCGTTTTTCCTTGGGAGGGCAGACTATAACACGCTGTGCATGTTACAGTGCATGATACTAACTCAAATATTATTTTTTTCAGTTTGACATTTTATAACAATGTTTATCAATATCTGATTTATTTGTGCCATTTTCTCGAATGGCTTTTTCAGAATGAGTAAAGCAATTTTGCAAGATAATCATAATTCATTACGTCTTTACTGATTGTTTATTTTGTTTCCATGGTTACTGTGGTTCTGGTTTATATCCTTATTTTTCTGATTTTCTGAAATGTGTTGAATAAGAATAACAAGTGAGAACATGATGATTGAAGTCATGGGCGTCGATACTTACGTAATACCCATTCATCAGGGGGGGATGGATGAATGAATCATCCCCCCCTGATCAATGGGTATCAATGACATATCGACGCCCGTGACTGAAGTTGTGCTTGGACTGCTTGGAGAGAAGATCATGATGCATGGTTGGCATATGAGTGGAATGTGCAGAATGACGGTGGTACAGTGGAACCTCGTTATAACGAGGTCCTTGGGACCATGAAAATTACCTTTTTATATCAGGTTTTGTCATTATATCAGGGTAAAAAAACAAAGAAATATAAAGGGCTGGGACCAGCAAAATGACCTTGTTATAACGAGGGTTTTGTTATCCGACCTCTTTATAACGAGGTTCCACTGTACAATAAAATGCCCACAGTGTTAGGGCATAGATATGGATGTAACGGGTCATTAGAACCTTGATTCATATTCTAAAATAATTCTAATCATCACAGGAAAACATTAATTTTTAATCTATAACCAACCATAGGTATAACCTGTATAATATGATATCATACCTTTTTATAATGTTTTATGATAGGTCTTCATTATGTGTGAAATTTTCCATCATTGAAAGAAGTTAAAGTGGTCAAATAAAAAATATAAATTTACTTGAAAAGTCCAAAAGTGGATGTAGTGCCTTTTGGAATTAAAATCTTCATTTATACCCATCTTCTCTTCAATTCCTGTCAAAAGTATACATGCACACACATACACAAACAATTTAACATACTTATTTGTTTGAGGATGTTAGTAGACATGATTTCATGAATATTGATGGTGAGTTTTTTTCTAGTTCGACCACATCCCAAACTGATCCAAATTGCTAAATAATTGAAATTTGTGTTCAAAACAGGCTGCCAAAAAGAACAAAACTTGCAGATTTGTCTTATTTTCATAGAGACCCATCAGCATGCTGCATTGTTTTACAATTGATCGGATATTTTTACTTTAATTCGAGACACTCATAAAAGTGTACCCATTCCCATCCCACATACTGTACACACATATCAAACTTTCACACATTGTTTTGCTGTAATGTGAGCAAATTATCTTTATTACCAAAAAATAAACAAAACATAGCAATCAGCTTTTTTTCAGTCTGAATTTCGTAAACAAACTACATGTAGTAGCCAAGGTAAAATTCACATGTAAGATAGTCATGAAAATGGATTATTATGGAATTTACTCACTCCATAAGTAAAATATTCCCAAAATAATCAGCAGATGGAATGTAAGTAAGATGTGACCATAATGGTATTCCTGTGCTGAAGGAGATTTGCAGAGAAATGTCACTTTGAAAATGTTATAAATAGTCTGTACAGCCTACAGGTTAGAAGTGCCAGTAGATGATCGTGATGCGAAGGATTCCTGAAGCCTGTATATGAGTCTGAAGGGAAGGTTGCCCTATCCATCGTTACGGCGCAGGATGGTAGTGGCACTCTCACCTGGCACCCCAGATAACCCCAACACCACCGTGCCATTTGCCTATAGGCAGCATGATTGTTTCTCCTGGGAAAAGAGCAATAGAAAGAGAAAAGAAAAGTTTGTGAGAAAAGGTATTACAAAAATCTAATTGTATGACCCATATGAGTGCTTATTAATCAGTTGTTATTAATACAATGTGTAATATACAGGGTCTTGTATGGTAGTTCTAAATGTCTTTATGTACACGGAGGAGGGGTGACCAAAAATTACTGTTTGGGGGGATTGAACCCCCCCCTTTTCAACGTGCATATAATCTTGGTCTTGCCCCTGCCCCCCCCCCCCCCCCCCCCACTAACAGAATTCTCAACCAATGGTCTTCGTGTCAAAAAGTTTTGAAGGTACTTCGTCTCAGCTTCAAAGATTTTCTACGAATACCCCTCCCCCCTCGCTAACAGAAATTTGGCTGACGAAATAACCCCCCCCCCCCCCCTTGAAAATATTCTGGGTACGCCACTGCACTGTACATATCAGGCATGGTTAAAAGTACATTTACAATCTTTAAAAAGTCCAACCTACTCATTAACTGATGCGTTCATCTTCGTATCCTTCCCGTAGATATTGTTGGCGGAACTGATAGCATGCAGTCTCCAGCACTGCATGCAAATTCCTAAAACCTGGGTGCTCTGTGATGCAGTCCAGGGTCTTCTCATAAGAGTTCACCTTCTCCACCACCTGCAGGATCTCCTTGAACATGTGAACTCTTTCACCGTCGGTATGGCCGAGCAGCCTCCAGCATATGAACACCTGCAAATTGTAGAAATGTGCAAATTGATAGCTTATTTACCTCTTCAGTACAGCAAATTATAGTCCATATACCGTATATTGCAGTAGTGTTTGAAGCTTGAGCAACAGAGCGAGCCTCTAAACATACTAAATGCTGCTTCAAAATACATTATCTTTATTATTTACAGTCCTATCATCATTTAGTACTTTATATCTTGTGTCTGTTGCAGCGTAGCTGTAGTGATCCCCTTGTAGTTGTAGGGGTGCGTTGGCCTGTGCCCCGCCCCTATGCCGGGCCGACTGCGCTAGCTCAATAAGGCCATGCAACGGGCACAGGTAATTGAAATCAGTACAGTATCAAATCGCTCGGATCACCTATAGTATCCGATGAATTTTACACCGGGCCGAGATACACATTCTGTAATTAGCCACTGAATCTGACTTATAGTTATAGCCACTGAATCTGACCCATAGCCACTAATCTGACCTATAGCCACCATCCTAGGGTCAGGGTATAGGGTTAGGGTTAGGGTTAGGTTATGTTTTTGTTTTACTGATAGTATAGCAATGTGTATCTCGGCCCGATGTCAAACTAGTATCCGATTATGCCCATGGCCATGCTTATCAATTCTATCCAACGATCAGTACATTCTCTGCTATTATAGATTACAAAATAAGCAGTTAATATCTTACGATAATATCATCATAAATTGTAAAATTGAAACTCACCAACTGTTGTTTCCAATCCTATTTTCCTGGTCGGCCTGCTGAGTGCTGGTAGTGACTGGTACTCGGAAGCTTTATCACGATCGCCGGTACGCGTATCCGCCGAGGCTACGGGTGCAGATTAGTACGGCTGTACACCCGCTGGTCAGAGTTGCAGCTGCATTGCCATCTTCCTCTTCCACCTCAAAATGTAACATTTCAGCATCTGACATATCACTCCCAATGTCATAGTCTTGCTCGTTATCACTGCCTGATAAATCACAGTTGAATTCATCTATTGGGAATTACATTTATTTGCTAAATTAAGCAATTTTCCTTGAGTACTTCAGCGAGAACATGTACTATAGTACACAAACGATGCGAGCTGCAAGAATGTAAACAACACAGGCTCCTGCAATGACGTCACAGACCTCACGTAATTTATGCAGACTCGAAGCTGCTCTTGGACAAATTTTACGGGTCGTTCCCGATAGAGATATTGGAGTCAGATTTTTTTATAATGCGTTTTTTTCGAAGAAAAACTCTTGTCATTATCGAATTCTGCGTGGAAAACTATGTTAGAGTGTTGAAAAGTCAAATTTTGCTCCTTTTTGACCGCAAAGGCCCTTTAAATTGGGCCGGGTTTTGTGTGGTTTCAATGCGCTAACAAAAACATTTTTAATTATAATCCCCAGTTTTCATTCCCGTTTTCATTGCCCTACATTCGCTTCTCCCTGTCCCTGATTTATCCCCGCCTGCCCCCCCCCCCCCCCCCCACCCTCCACGTACAGGCAGCAATCAGTGGCGTAAGATACGATACGTGCCCTCAAAACAATAGAAAACATAGAAACAGGCTACAATATCCTCAAAATAAAGAAAAACAGATTTGCGTGCCCCCCCCCCCCCCTTCAAATCAGTCTGATCGATCACGCTATACACCTCTTCCAGCAATTGACATGCACAGTACCGTGCTAAACTTTTGCAGCTATACTCTCTCATCCGAAAACATGACTCGTGGCATTAGTATTTGGTAGGCCTACAATTGGATTTATTATATATTTATTTGTTTATTTATGTATTTCCTCTCGTACTCATAGGGTTGATTGCTCCATTGGTTTTATTTTATTAAAATTAACTTAATGTCTGAATTGTTCAGTTTACCAATCATAGCAAATACACTAACATAATGATATCCAGCGTTCGAAATTGAAATAATAATATATTGTCTGAATTGTTCAGTTTACCAATCATAGCAAATACACTAACATAATGATATCCAGCGTTCGAAATTGAAATAATAATATAGCTGTCACTGTTGAATGACACTGAACAAATCAAATAATACTTGTATTGTTGGAGACACTCAAACTACACTATTGATACATCTCATAAACTTATTTGGCTGTCGTAAATGGCCGACACAGTACTTACACTAACCAATTATTTTACTATATCACTTTTAAATAATGAATGTATAAATTAATGTAATTTACAAATGTAAACCAAATAATGTCTTTCTCTTGCACAGTAAACAATTATTTGTTTTGTTTCCGTGAAGGCAAGGGCGTCGATCTGTCCGGAAAACACAATACATTTGTGGGGCGAGCTATTGTTCACAAACAATGCTCGCCCCCCCCCCCCCCCCCCGGCCCACAATGCTTTGTGTTTTCCGAACAGATCGAGGCCCCTGCGTGAAGGCCTATCAATAACATTAACAAGTATGAACATTTTGCAGTCTTTTGGTTGAGTGGCAAAGATCGAAGAGGCCGAGAGCGCATGAAAGATAACTTTCAAGCGTACTTTTTCAGTCAACGCGCTCAATCTTTGTTATCACGCGCAACTACTCGCAATAAATGTATGTTCTTATTTGGTTACACTTTCGGACGCTCATTGCAGTTTGATAATGTCTTGTTCATGTCATAATTACTATCGTAAATCGTGCGAGTGCATAGTTAAGACCGAGTTAGGACACCTCGGAGGCAGACTTAAGTTTTATCCTAAGTTGTGGCTTTCAGAATACAAATTAGCTCATTTGCATACGTGTTGTAACTTTTTAGCTCATTTGCATACGTGTCTTAACTTTTTAGCTCATTTGCATACGTGTCGTATAACTTTAGGATGTCCTAAGTTAGGACATGTCCTAAGTCCTGTTTTCAGAATACAAATATAGTTACGACTCGTAACTTATGATAAAATCCATGACTTAGGACATGTCTTATCTTTTCAGAAAGCTCCCCTGGTCAAATTGAACTTTAGTATAGTAATTTTGTTTTAACGTTACTAGGGGTAGTACAGTTTTGATAAGGCTGAGCATTACTAACCAAAACCTGCACAATAACACAAACTAATAGTTATAACTCCACCATGTTCGAAAGGTATAGCAAATTAAAAACGACTAAGTAAAAAGCCTGTTATCATTTTTAAAAAGAGCCATTAAAACACTATAGGGCGCTCTCACTAAAATCATTGGTTTCAACCATTTTGTCATACAAAATTATGCATGTGATGTTTTATTGAAATAATGATTAAAAAGAGAGATCATCAACAACTATTTTAAAGCCTCTTTTGAACAATTTTGAAAAAGTGTAAGCATTTTTTAAATTTTCTTAAAAATCATCGAATATATCTGGGCCCCATGCAGATATATTACGATCGGATATATCTGTTGATAGACTCAGCCGTTTCTGAACCGATTTCGATCAAATAAAGTTTATTCTGCAATTAAAATTGTATGCTCTTTCAAATTTTACGCTCAGCTTTTCATTATCTCCACAAAAAAATTACTTCGTGCAGCGCCCTCTATACCAAAACTGAACTACCACTTTCAAAGACGGTTTTAACCATTTCCTAATTTTTGCACAAATTGTGAATTTGATGTTTGGATAACATAATTATTAAATAGAGAGATCTTAAAGGGGTAGTTTAGTTTTGGTAGAGAGGGCGCTGCACATTGCAATTTTTTTGTGAGGTAATTAAAAACTGAGTGTCAAATTTGAGAGAACATGCAATTTTAATGGCAGAATAAACTTTATTTGGTCGAAATCGGCCCACAAACGGCTGAAATATCAATAAATGTATCTGATCTTATAATTATTTGGGGCCCAAATAATTAACGGTTTTTTCAAAAAATTCAAAAAATGCTTCCACTTTCTCAAAAAAATTCGAAGTGTTATTTAAGTAGTTGTTGATGTTCTCTCTATAAAATCAGTCTGGTAATAAAACATCACATGCATTATTATAGAATGGGTTGATAAATCCCTGCAATCTGATTGGTTGAGAGCAAAATTTGTGCAGACAATTAATTGTACTGGATGCATAACAAGTCATGCGTCCGGTAAAAAAATCATGCGTCCGGTAAAAAAATCATGCGTCCGGTAAAAATTTCATGCGTCCGGTAAAAAAATTCATGCGTCCGGTAAAAAAAATTCATGCGTCCGGTAAAAAAATCATACGTCCGGTAAAAAATTTCATGCGTCCGGTAAAAAATTTCATGCGTCCGGTAAAATTATTTCATGCATCCGGTAATTTTTCTAATTTTTAATTTTTTGACTTTTTGGGGGGCGTAACAATGCCCATTCTATAAAACAGATGATGCGCAAGTTTATTTTGGGGGTCGGTGGAATTGTTTGCACGCGGTAACTATGGAAACTAGTCTAAACCCACTCGGCTTCGCCTCGTGGGTTTAACAGTTCCATAGTTACCTTGTGCAAACAATTCCTACCGACCCACTCATACCTGCGCATCATTTGTATATTGTCTATGGAAAATGGTTGAAACTGACGCCTTTAAAAAAGCGCCCTCTCGTGATCAAAATGGCTCTTTTTGAATGATAACATGCTTTTTACTTAGTCATTTTGCAAGTTTGTATACTTTTCGAGCATAGTGGAGTTATTACTATTAGTTTTGAAGGTTATTGTCCAGGTTTGGTTACTAAAGTTCAGCCTTACCAAAACTAAACTACACCTTTAATTAAAGGGATAGTTGAGTTTTGGTAAAGAGAGTACAGTTTTGGTCAAACTGAATTTTAGTAACCAAAACCTGCACCATAACATTACAAATTAATAGTTATGACTCCACTATGCACGAAAAGAATAACAAAATTACAAATTACTAAGTAAAAAGCCTGTGTTACCATTAAAAAAGAGCCGTTAAAACTCAAGAGTGTGATCTCTATAAACACTCATCGGTTTCAACCATTGTAAATAAATCATTGTGCATATGATGTTTTGTTGAAATGGTGATTAGATAGAGAAATAATCAACAACTATTTCAAAACCTATTTTTGAAAAGAGGAAGCATTTAAAAAAATATTTAACGGCTGGTTCAAAATTTTCGAATAATTGTGGGGCCCCACAATAACTGATTACAAATGGTTATGTTTATGGATATTTCAGCCATTTCTGAACCGATTTTGATCAAATAAAGTTTATTCTGTCATTAAAATTGTATGCTCTTTCGATTTTGAGACTTAGTTTTTCATTATCTCACAAAAAATATTGAGTGTAGTGCCCTCTATACCAAAACTCAACTATCCCTTTAAAGGCACCTAGGTACTGGAGTATGTGGAGGCCCCATGAACATAATTGTCTTGAATTATCAAATAAATGTAATTGGGGGTAATCATTAATTTTATTAAATCGGATATATTTGCTTATCAGTTCAGCTGTTTCTGGACCGATTTTGCAAACAAATTTAACTTTATCTGCAAAATCACATGATCTTTCAAATATTACAATTAGTTTTTCATAATTACCGGTACCTCACAAATGAAATTAAAAAAATTAAAGCGCCCTCTTATTCCAAAACTTACCCGGCGATGGATATAATATACAAACCTGCTAATGCGACCACATGTCTTTAGCGACCACCTGCTCATAACGACCCCTCTCTGGTCCCCCCGTGAAACATTACGTGTTAAGCGACCTGCGTAATGCGACCAGCGACCACCCCATTTGGGTTCCGACGTACATAATCTGTGTATAGCGACCACAAAATTAGCGCTTGAGCGACCAAGTCACCAACTCGGGCGCCTCTGGTCGCTCGGGGAAATGGGAACTCCCATTTCCCTGGGTCGCTCAAGGCTCCAATTCTGAGCATGTGAATGCATAAAACGAACTTTTAAAATGACAATGAACTTCAGACAGACGCTTGATTACCGACACCAAGTGATTTGGGCCTCTAGACCCCTGAAAATAACCCTAAAATGGATATTACCATAATGATCGTATGATTTGAATGATTAATAATTCATTAGGAGTTCATGTGCACTGTTCAGTATGCATAAAACAGCATTTTATGTACCCAGATATATTCGTACGTTTTTTTTTGTTTTTTTTTAACCACATCGGGTCTTATTTATTTCAAAATAATTTCACAAATCAGTATATAATCAAAAACAGAACAAGTACCTATAACATATCATTAACAAATAACTAATAAATCTATTCCAGTCATGGAGATCTACAAATAGGCGTTGTTTTTGTTTATTCTTTTCAATTTAGTATCGTTTTTTTATAATCAAACGAAAAGTATGAATGAAATCATTTTCTTTAATTCTTCTTCCATTTTCATAAGTAATTATTAATCTATATATTGAAAGTAACGCATAATTTAATGACAAGTCAACCAAATTTGTTTTCTTAAAATCATATCCTATAATAGTAATTTTTGGATTTATAACAAAATTATTATCGTACAAATATTGTTTTAAAACATTTTCTAGATATCTCCAAAACGGAAGTATGCTTATACAGTAAAAGAACATGTGAATCAATGAACCCAGTTGAGAACAAAATGGACATTCATTACATTCCTTAATGTTCCATTTGTACAAATTATCTGGTGTGATCAAAATATTATACATGAAATTAAAATTAAATTGAATCAATGTATTATCTTGTATTTGCTTAAGTTTAAACCCCCATATATGATTCCAATCAACTAAATCATCCAAAATCATCAATTCTGTCCAATATTTAACGGCTCTTGAAACTTCAACTGTATTTGAACGTAATTGTTGGTAAATTACTCTTGATTTAATTTTAGGAGATATATTTGTATTTTCAAAATTATAATTATTTCCATTCTCATTAACTGTGTCGGATACAAATGTTTTAAATGCATCTACATCATTATTTCGTAAATGTATTGACCATAAATTATTTATAACAAAACAACACTTTCCATATTCTGAAAACAGTCTACCGTCCAAATATTGTAATTTTTCTTTTAAAACTGACATTGGCATAATTCCATTTTCATCTAATATATCCCCTACAAATAATATACCTGACTTGATCCAATTATTAAAGATCAACATTTCACCATTATATCTTATGTGCGTATTCAACCACAACATTTCTTTACTTATTTCTTCACTACTATTCAAAGCAAGTATATCTTTAGAATAAAATTCTTGTTTATACCAAAAGTAAGTATATAAAATATCACAATAAAACCCTGGTAACTTTCTTTGTAATGACAACATAAATTTAGGATCACATCGACAATTTAAAACTACTTTAACTCCACCAATTTTTTGTAACCAATATTCAAAAATCCATTTCCATTTTCCTTTTGTAACATCAACAAATTTACTGAACCATTTCAATTTCACGCTATTAAAATACATCGAAAGATCTATCATATTTAGCCCCCCCTTCGAGGTGTCATTTATTACATTTGATTTTTTGACTCTCGATACAGAACTGCCCCAAAGAAATTCAAATAATAATTTATCAATTCTTTTTATCATGTCTACTGGACACAAAATAACATGCGCTGTATAAACCAATTTTGACAAAATGAATGTTTTCAAAATTATAATTTTACCTTTATACGTTAAGTATCTATTTTTCCACATATCCAATGTTCTTTTTATCTTTAAAACTTTATCTTCAGACCAGTTAAAATCTCTACTGATTTGCTTACTTCTAGAAAAATAAATCCCTAAACACTTTACAAATCTATCTTCCCATGGAATGTCCACATTTTCTACCGGTTGACATTCTCCTAGCCACAAAGCTTTAGTCTTTTGTTTATTCAATATAACTCCAGCTTTCCCCCCGAATTCGTCTATTAACTGTATTGCTACATTTCCCGAGTTTATATTATTCATAAATAGAGTCATATCATCTGCTAACTGACATATCTTAATTTCTTTATTTAAATGTCCTATTTCAATACCATGTATATTATTATCATTTCTTATTTTATTTGCTATTACTTCTACAGCCAAAATAAATAATAATGCAGATAGTGGGCACCCCTGTCTAATCCCACGTGACGGACATATATTTTCTGTAAACCAACCATTTAATATGACTGAATTAAAAATGTCTGTATACAATAAATCAACCCATCTTAAAAAGTTGGGTTTTAATAAAATTCCATTCCAAAGTATCGAAAGCTTTATAAAAGTCAACAAAAATTAAACTTCCATTTAACTTATTTAAATCAATATAATCAATAACGTCTTGTATAAGTCTAGTATTGTTTATTGCATTACGACCTTTAACATAACCAACTTGATCTTCATTAATAAGAACGTGTAGAACCCCTTGTAATCGGTTTGCTAAAACTGCTGCTACTAATTTGTAATCTACGTTTAATAACGTTATCGGCCTCCAGTTATTTAAGTTTTCCCTCTCTCCACTTTTAAACAATAGTGTAATTATTCCCTTCCGTTGTGAGTAACCTAGTTTACCCTCATTACAACATTCATTTATACTTTTAATTAACAAATCTTTTATTTCACTCCAAAAAGTAACATAAAACTCTGTAGTTAGCCCATCAGAACCTGGTGCTTTATTTAATTTCATTTTTATCAATGCTTGTGTAAGTTCATCCTCTAATATTTCCCCTTCACAACTATCAGCTTCTTCCTCATTTAATACTGGTCCATTAACAAATGCATTATAATTTTCAATGTCCTCATTACTAATATTTTTGGAAGAATATAGAACCGAATAAAAATCATGTACATGTTCCTGTATCCGATTTGCATTTAGCTCTATCTTTTACCAATCTTAACGGCTGTTATATTTTTATTCAAACCATTTCGTTTTTTTATATTAAAAAACAACTTAGTATTCGTTTCTCCTTCTTCAAACCATGCCACTCTTGATCTTATTTTTGATCCAGTACATTCTTTTGCATAGTAATCTTTAATTTGTAGCTTTAACCTGTCTCTTTCTACATCAAATTCATCATTTATAAAAGGCTCTTGCTCTACTAATTCCGCATACCTTTTTTCTAAAACTATTATTTCTTCTCTTTCAAGTTTCCTTTTATTTTTTGCGTATCTCATAGACATTTCCTTTAATTTTAGTTTACATGTTTCCCAAGCGCATGTTGCGCTATTCCCCATTCGTGCTGTTCTATTTGCAGCGTTAACAATCTGTTTGACCTTTCTACAAAAATCATCATCTTTTAACAAAGAATTATTTAATTTCCAATATCCAGGTCCCCTTGGTGAATTATCCACCTTTAATTCAATTAGTATGGCACAGTGATCAGGGCACATAGCAATTGGTTTAATAATACTCTTATTTATATATTGTCGAGCTTCTAGATTAACTAACCAAAAATCTATTCGAGAAGCCATTCCTAAACGAATATTTCTATAAGTAAATTGTCTAGTGTCCCTATGCATCACTCTCCATATATCAATCAAATTAAAAGCTGCAATAAAATTCTGAAATGCTATTGGTTGAGTATATGAAGAGCTCCCAACCAAAAGGCGCTAAATCCACTTTCTATCAAATTGCATGTTTTGCACGATTTGAATAGACCTCTCTCATGTTTATCTAAATCACTTAAATTTTCCTCAAAAT
>JBAMJV010002010.1:0-43199 GCA_037951105.1 Echinarachnius parma | reverse complement strand
AACACTTTTTGCACATTTCAACAAAGTTACTAGATCCCTTTAGTTAAAAATGCAGGATCAAAGTACAATATTTAGTTTATTTTGTTTTGTCAGCAGTATTATGTAAGTGTTTCCCTTACCAATTATATTTCAGCAACTGCTTATTACAAGGCCACACGATCATCAGGAAAATGACATTGTAGATATAGAGGTTGTTATTCCCCAGAAGGTGAGCCGATCATATGTGGACCAACTTGCCGATACGATGAGAGAGATGGATGCAGAAGAGCTCAAGACGTTCCGTCATAAGGCGGCGAAAAGCATCTTGGAAAAAATTATGCATGAATCAGAAATGCAGTCTATCAACCAGTATCCATGGGTCAAAGAAGTAAGTGGACACCCCCCCCCCCCCCTCCGAAAAAAACCCCAAAAGACAACGTATGAATACAAAACAAAAAAACATTCCTGGTTCCGTGGCAGTTTTTGGAAGCTACTAAAATGCACTTTACACTGTGAATTAATTAAACAGATGCTCACTGATCACCCTGGTGCATGTTGGCCAGTTGGCCTGTCAGTTGACAACACTTCGGTGCCCTCTTGGTAAGCCTAGCTCAACTCAGTCCAGTTAAGGTCATAACTTAATTTTGTGGAAGTTCTCCTCCTCCTTCAGAAATGTTTCTTTTATCTGGTCCTCCCATCCTTTTCTTTGTCTGCCGATGGGCCATTTTCCTTGAGTCTCCAGTCGTACATTTGTTAAATATCCATTGTGTCTGGCATCCTCCGGACGTGGCCATACCATCTCAACTGGTTCGCCAGGTTCCATTGTAAGTGCCTTCCTGATGTTTTCATATCGTATCCTGCCCTTCTGGTTTACACCATACACGAGCCGCAGAACTCTATAGCATGGATCCTGCTTCTGAGCTTCTGTGTCAAAACCCATGTTAGAGATCACAATAGCGCTATAAGGTCAACCCCTCCAACGGCTGTGGTAACTTACAAAGGTGGTACAGTAACATCCCAAACTTCATGGACTGTTGATGATGCCACCATCGAGGAGAAAGTTTGTCACCCGCATCGTGGAGAAGTCGAGCGTTCGAGGGACCCAACAGATGAGTTCATTGGTAAGGGCCTTCGTACGTGCTATGCCCTCTCGAGAGCTGGTGCTTACTCCGGTGGTCTCATCCCCATTCTTTCAGCACGTCTGTTTGAAGACTGTCTGCATCCCCATAATTGTATACGGCTCACATAGCACAAGCGTTACCAAGCGAATGTTAATTAAACTGGACGGAGCCTAATCTCATCTAGGATCCTGGGGGTAGCCATCAATGCAGCTGATCATGCTGATGAGATAATCTAGTAATCTATCTCATCCCAATCTCTAACCGCATTGACCTTGATAAGCTCCTCCTTCATGGTCAAGTCCCTAACCTTGGCAGCGATAGGTTTGAGTCATAGAACTTTCTAGCAGCTATTGAGGTGAACATTCCATCGGTCCAAGCACTCTGGAGTAACTGCAGGTAGAAATATGATTTCCCAGATCTTGAGAGTTTGATATTTAATCCATTTGCATATCTTAAATGGAAGCAGTTGATTAAGTTCAAGATTAAAGATGCTATACATGTCAAGACTGTTGATGGTGTACTCTCAAATTCGTCTCTTAAGACAGAATTCCTCTATATCCACATCTTCTCTATTCTCAACACTCTCCGTCTTACATAATTTGGCAAGCTCTTGCGCCGAGGGGTCAACTCCTCACTCACACATATTTAGTCCAAACGAGGCCATGAGGCTGTGCAAGATCAAGAGGTCTACAGATCCCGTATGCCGCCTTTGCAAGTTTGATGATCTTCTTCAGTTACGTCATGATTATATTACTAAAGTTAACGACTGTTTCCAGGATTTTCCAGTATGTGCATATCAATATGACGTCAGTGAGTCATGTGTGTTTACCAGTACTATCCTGGCCTGCCAATGAATATTTGTAGAAGTCTCCTCTTTCTTACTTTGATCTTTATTTATAAAATGTATGTATCTTGATATCTGTTCATTGCATTGATGAGACTCTTGAACTCCACACTTGTGTTCGTGTATCCATATCTGTTCAGATTGTGCGACCCCTGGGATTGCTGATCTCCGAAATAGTGGAGGGAGAATAAGATGATGATGATGATGGTCCTTTAGTATAGGGAAATAAAACGTTTTGAATAGCGGTCCTTATGTAAAGCGAGGTTACCCCCCCCCCCCCCCCCCCCCCCCATTGGTAAAGTTGGTTGCCTTCTTGAGAATGTTTCCATCACACTGATTTGAGTGATTTCACCTTCATCTGGTTCATATAAATTGTATGTACTCAGTTTTACTGTAGTTTCAGGCATGCGTTTGTGAGCTCCAGATGGTTTGGAGTATTGGCAGACCATCTCCCGTTTGTGCTAGGTCATCGGTGTATCCCAATCTTTCTATCGTTAACATCTTTACTAACCTCGACCAGTACTCAGTTATATCTTTAACGGCTTAAATGTGTCCTAACAAAGACATTCACATTAAAATCGCTGGCAATGACCATTAACTGATAATCATAACTTATATAAAATGTAATATTTATAAAGCCTAGGCCTACACATTGGTGAAATTACACTAAAAAGCCTTTTAGGCAGTTTTAATCATATGTTACTTTGTGAAGTGAGGAAAGGATGTCTGACTTTTGCAAATGATTGTTAGCATATTTGTTTGGTATATCAGCTTAAACATAGTCATGTTTGAGCTGATATTGTAATGCTTGTCTAATGATATGTAACATTATTGTAGTTTTTTTATGCAGATCCTTACTTTTCGTTTCTTGTAGATTGCCATCGCATGGGATAAGGTTGTTCAAGGTGATCGATTTCTGCATCTTGCAGCGTTCCTGGATGAAAGAATCGCATTCTTAAGTGACAAAAAGAAACGGACAGACCTTCGAAGCGAACTAATACAACATTATTAGTACATCACCAAGAAAGCAAATACAAAGAGATAGTGATTATACTGTAACTTATCATAAACATGATACATATGCTCCTTGACAGGAAGCTGTTAGTGGAAGTCTGTCAAGTTGGTACCTCAGTATTACACTATAGGCGTACACGAGGCAAAAGATAATATATTTGCATGGTGTGCATGCTTTCTTTGAGACCACAGCAGCGCTCTAGAGCGCCACCTGAACTTGATGATGACATGCATACATTTCACATTTCCTTATTTCTCTTATTTACGAATGTATCTATAACCGGACTAACTAAATGTATTAACTCTTAACGTGCCAGGGATTTTAATGCTCTATGGCATTTGTGTGTATTGTAACTCGCAAAAATGCGAGCTTGGCACGTTAGGAGTTAAGCATATTCAACTGTCCTTTATCATTATTATTATTATATTATTTTACTATTATTTGATTATATTATGTTATTTGTTATGTGTTTTATGATTTGTAGTTTTGGAAAAACATTATGTTCAACTTCAGTCAATCAAACATCACTCGGTGGACATATCATAATCTAAATAATACATTAACATTTTATCAACCCTTTCTCAAATCCTTTTAACCGCATCCAGTATTCCGATAGCACTCCCATTTTAGACCGATCTGAAACCGACAGCAAATGGACATCACCACGAATTTGTCCGCTTTGGGTTGGGTTGGGTATTGATTTGGGTTCGATTTAGGTTCAGTCTTGTTGTGTGTAGCAATACTGAATGTAAATTACATTGAATTCGGGCGCGGAATACAGACCAACAAGAGACCGAAATAATCGACATCACTCCGCTAATGACACCAACTTCGTCGGCCAGGTTCGAGTAGGATTAGGACATAAATTATGTGAAGCATTCTGTCCTTTCTTTCCTTTGATTTGCTTATATACATCTGATGAAAATGTACCTTTCCTTTTCGACCACCCCCTCCCCCGCGGGTTACTAGAGGTATATTTTGGCGGGGGTGTACGGCATTCAATTTAAAAGCAATAGGGCTTGCGAACTGAATGATAATATGACAAAAATACGACCCTTTTGAACTGATGGGAATTTAGGAAATTTAGTAAAAATAGGGTCTTATAATTATATGGGATTGGTCAGAATTCGACCACCATTTAGAACGCTTTCAAAACATTTTGACATATTATCTCTATTATTGCACCTCGCTGTATGCCTTATATTTCAGTGTAACACTGATATTTACTTACTATAAAAAGGGTGATCACTTGATGCTATTTATGTAACATAGACAAGTCATATACACCTAAACATGCGACTAAATGCATTATTAGTATTCGAATTAAAATGTGATTAAATACCGAAATTGACCTGATTGTCTTTCTCTAATAGGTAAATGTATAATATTTAGGTCTATATCATAGAAACGAGAAGTAAACAACTATAATCTCCAAATTCTTGACTTATTGACTTCGTTAAATGTAGTCACGGAAAATAAACAAATCGCAATTAATGTGTATTGTTATTCTGTTACATTGTATTTATCCTCATCAATTGTACTGTAATCCGCTCTCTGCTTCTTGACACATTTTCACTCACTTTACGATTTCTCTCTCTGGCCAATCTTTCTTTCTTTCACCCCTCTCTCTTTCAACTCTTTTTCCTTTATACCTGTTCATGATCGCTGCTCAAGTGGGTCAGCAACCCCTTGCTGATTTGTTATTTCGCTTTGTTGTTGTTGTTGTTTTTTTATTTTGTATTACTAATTATAGTTTGACATTAAAATAAGAAATATTGATCATAAAACATTTAATTTAGTCTTGGTTTATACATTGAAAAAGAAATAGGCACATCTTAATGCAAATTATGTACAACATATTTGGAATACGAGTCTACTAATTTTGATTGTTTTGGAAAACAGAAAAATCCATGTATTGATGTGTATGATCTCGAGAATATATTTCAAATTGATGTATTGTATTGGTATATTATGTATTGAATCTTCTATAAACAAAACCTTATTATAACGTATACTTGAAGATAAGTATGTTTTAGTGCGAAACTATATGTTTGTATTACTATGTTTGGATGAATGATATTGACAGTTATAGCTATACTTAAGCTTTTAAATCGTTTTAATGAGCCCTGGTTTTGTTTTGTTTTCTTTTTCTCTTCTTTTCGATAGTAATTTTGAAATGCTTCAATTTTGCCACTTATTCGCCTTCATCATAATTTCATCATCTTTTCCCCCCGCACTTCATCCCATCTTGCACGTTCTCATTCATCATTACACTTCTTCACTTCATCTCATCTACATATCAAGATGCCACCCAAACGGAAAAATATTTATTAATGAATTTTGATCAATTAGAACCGGACTCCATATTGAATGACCAGAATCAGAAAACACACACTGTCAATATTATTCTGTAGATGAATTAATGCTAAATTTCAAAATAAGTGCCCTCTAAGTTTATTACATTGTAATGCAAGAAGTTTGAATAAAAATGTTGATGCTATTGAATCACTTTTGTATACAATTAATAATTATCCATTCTCTATCTTAGGAGTAACTGAGACATGGCTCGACTCAAGATCCCCTCCTTTGTATAAATATTGACAATTATAATATGGTGCGTGTTGACCGTCCAGTAGGAAGAGGAGGTGGTGTTGCCCTTTATGTTAATTATAGTCTTAAATTTAAAATTAGAACTGATATAGAAATAAATGAAGCAGAAACATTGTTTATAGAAATTGATAACAATAAGAGTAAAAATGATATTATTGGAGTAATTTATAGACCGCCCAATTTATGTATTGATGATTTTATTGAATCTTTTGATGCTGTACAAAATGTATTGTTAGGTGAAAATAAAAATATTTATATAATAGGGAATTTCAATATTGATCTTGCGTTAACAGGTGAAAATAGTAATAGTGACAAATTTCAAAATGTTTTATATTCTAATAATGTATTCCCCTTAATTGATAAACCCACAAGAATAAATTTAGTTTCAGCCACACTAATTGATAATATTTTTAGTAACGTTTTAAGTAATACATTTTTAAGTGGTCTGATATACTCAGAAATATCCAACCTTCTACCTATATTTGTTATTTCTTGCAATTTTTATAATAACAAAGTAACAAATAAAATAATAACTTTTAGAAATGAAAATGTTGAATCTATTCAGCTTTTAAATGATGATTTATTATGTGAAACATGGGAAGATGTGGAAAATAATGTTGAGAATGCATATAATATCTTCTTGAAAAAAATTGTTTATTATTATGATAAAAATATACCGTTGATTAGTGGAATATTGAGAAAGGAAATTAAAAATCCATGGATAACTATAGGAATAATGAGATCGATTAAGAAAAGAAACCATTTATATAAATTGTATATGAAACATCGTTCAAACGAAAGCTAAGTGAATATAAAAAATATCGTAATATACTCACTAAAACTATTAAAATATCTCATAAAATGTATCGTGCAAATCAATTTGAAAAAAAGTAAAGGGAACATGAACAAAACTTGGAAAGCTATTAATGAAGAATTGGGAAAAAAACAAACATTATTATTAAACGATACATTTGTTATAAATGGTCAAAATGTTGAAGACCCTAGTGAGATTGTTAATGAATTTAATACATATTTTGTCAATATTGGTCCTAAATTATCAGCCAATATTGAAGAAATTGACACTAATTATTTTGATTGTTTGTCTGATAGAAATGATAAAACTATATTTTTTAAACCTACAAATGTTAATGAAATAATACAAATTGTTAATGACCTTATATTAAGTAAATCAACTGGCCATGACGGCATAAGTAGTGAACTTTTGAAAAAGATTATTCATTCTATTGTATACCCACTCGTTTATGTTATTAATTTATCACTCTCTTCTGGAATTTGTCCTAACTCTCTAAAATTAGCCAAGATAATACCAATTTATAAAAAAGATGATTATACTTTGCTATCAAATTATCGTCCAATATCTTTACTACCAGCATTGTCTAAGATTATTGAAAGACTTGTATATAATAGAATTTATGTTTTTTTGGATGAAAATAAAATATTAAATCCCAATCAATATGGCTTTAAGAAGAACCACTCTGTAGATTTTGGATTAATTAAAACATATGATAAAACTGTTAATTCGATGTCTAAAAAGGAACATATAGTAGGGTTTTTTTATGGATCTTAGTAAAGCGTTTGATACGCTCAATCATCGTATTTTATTATTCAAATTACAACACTATGGTATTCGCGGTTTGGCTTTAAATTGGTTAGAAAATTACTTGAGTAATATACAACAGTATGTTGAATATATGTCTTGTAAATCCACTAACCTTTCTATAACTTTTGGGGTACCACAGGGTTCCATTCTTGACCCACTTTTATTTTTGATTTATGTCAATGATATATTTAATTCATCGGATATTCTTTCATATATTATGTTTGCTGATGATACTTATATTTTTTATTCGGATAGTAATTTTGAAAATCTTATAACAGTGTTAAATCGAGAACTTAATAATTTATCTAAATGGTTTAAATGTAATAAATTGTCTTTGAATATTCAAAAAATGAATTATGTTCATTCTAAAGAGACATTCCCTCTTTTGCAAGCCAAATTTCAAAAGTTGCGAGGTTATTGTCTTATATGAAAGAAAATGTAATTTAATAGCATGCCTGAAAAAATTAGGGCTTAAAATATCTTTTTCGTGAAGTTATAGACCTAAAGCTAATAAAACGACAACCAACGGTTAATTGTGCATTTACGTGTATTCACCCAGTGAGGAAGTTCGTACACGGATTCCACGAAGTACCACAACGTTATGCATGACCCCTACGTGACCCCCGCTAGATACGTGACCCGCACACACATAATAATAGCATGACCGAATATTAAACAAAATAACCAAACCTCGCTTAAACTGACTACATGTAATTACATATTCTTCATTTTTGAGATTTTTTCCGTGACATACCTTTACAAATGTCGGCTTCACAATACCTTTATAAGAATAAGTACAATATTGTTGTAATATTATGCTAAATAAGTTAAACTCTTTCATTGACCGATATATAGTTTGATGGAGGGACGCATTCGTTTTTATCCGTAGAATCCAAATTACAGGGCTGTTCGATCTGATTTTTTTTGTGTGTGTTACATTCATCCCCATCCGTCAACTGGAAACTGTTCAGACGTTTTGTAAAAGAGGGACAGTCCCTTTAAACGTAAACATTCAAGGTTTTATCAAAATATACATTATGATATTAATATTGATGGAATACCCATTTCTAAAAAGAGTTATGTTAAATTTATTGGAGTTATGATAGATGAAACATTAAGTTGGAATACACATGATGATAGTATAATTATTGCTGTTGCAAAAGGAGTTGGAATTTTGAATAGATTGAAACATATTCTCCCATATAATATACTCTTTATGCTTTATAATGCACTTATATTATCTCGAATTTCTTATTGTAATGTTGTTTGGGGGAATTGTTAAACAAATATAAATATATTCGATTTTACTTCGATTTTACAAAAAAAGGCCTTACGAATATGTAGTGGCTCCACATATTTAGCACATACGGATCCATTTTTCTTTTTCTTTTATGTACATTAAAGATTCATGATATTTATACGTTACAAACTGCAACATCCATGTATAAGGTATAGGAAAAGTACCCTCCCAGTTTTTAGATTTTTAAATTTTTAATAGAGACATTCATAACTATTGTACTCGTAATGCAACCAATTATCATTTATACAATCCTACCTTAACGATAACCCATAAGTCAATTAGACATGCTGGTCCCGACGTGCGGAATCCTCTTCCAAATGATATTAAAAATCGTCCCTCAGTGCTATCGTTTAGAATGGCAATGAAAAAGAAATTAATTCAATTGTATAATTTATCCTAACTTTGATTGTACCTTAACAATGTTCTCATTGATACTGGTCGTAATATAATTGATTTTAGAATCTTTTATGAAATAATACGTATATGAAAATACATATTTGTTAATTCGTTGCTGCCCAATTAATCCGCAGCTACATACATTCCATCCATATACGCACAGCACTTTCACTTCCATATCCATCCGCACCCAACATCTCATTCCATTTTTGTCCCCTCGTTTTTTTTCTTTCTTCTTTTTGTATAGCATGTTATACATGCTTATTTACAGTATTCAATTAATGTATTTCTTTCTGTATTACTAGTATTTGTATAATAATTTTGTATTATGTGATTATGTTGAAAATAAAATGAACCAAATCAAATCAAAATCAAATCAAATCAAATCAAATCAAATATCTCGTTAAGTCGTTAGACAATTACACGAAGCAGGATTGCATAATGTCTGAGGCATGGGGCGAATGTATTTACACCCACGTCATATCACATCTCATATTTAGGGGGCGTCCCCTACTTGCTTTACCAGCTTATGGGGCCTATACATTATATATATATTGCGTTGGAAATTATGTATGCAATAATGGTAATTGTGTTCATCCTTATCTTCGAGTTCATGTTTTGTGGATAGCATTGGGTATAAAATTGAACACGTGCTGCAAAATATATTGGCTGTGACTGTCGTTTTGTATCTCGACCATATAATCACTGCATACATAAATCAAATAATTTTTATACCCGTTTTCCTTTTTACCTAATTTCCTGTCCTTTTTCTTTAAAACTTTCTGTCTGTATAATTATAGTTCGTTTTAGTGCATTTATATTAGAATACTACCAATGTCTTTCCTTCGTGGGTGGGGGTCGCGTGGTCATACACACGTAGTGGGATATGCACGGGGCACGTGCCCCCCCCCCCCCCACCCCCCCCCCCCCCCCCACCACCACACACACCTTCAATGCTCGCAATCAGTAAGCTTTCTCAAGCCTGACGGCTTAATCTGTTATGTATCAGTTCACGAATAATATGACTGTAATCTTATGTTATTTGTTCATAGTGAGTTTATAATAGCATTGTTTTCCTTTGTGTAAAATATTTTAATAAATTCGAACAATGCAGGTAATGTAGGTCTGCTTAAAGGGGTAATTCAGTTTTTAGTATAGAGGGCGCTGCACGAAATGATTTTTATGTGAGGTAATGAAAAACTAAGTGAGGTATTATTATTATTCAATTAATGTATTTCTTTCTGTATTACTAGTATTTGTATAATAATTTTGTATTATGTGATTATGTTGAAAATAAAATGAACCAAATCAAATCAAAATCAAATCAAATCAAATCAAATCAAATATCTCGTTAAGTCGTTAGACAATTACACGAAGCAGGATTGCATAATGTCTGAGGCATGGGGCAAATGTATTTACACCCACGTCATATCACATCTCATATTTAGGGGGCGTCCCCTACTTGCTTTACCCGCTTATGGGGCCTATACATTATATATACAGGGTGGCCCAAAAAAAACGGAACGGGGCACTTCCCAAAATATAATACCACAATGTTTATGTTCATTGGATAGGGTGTCTTTTCCAATGAAAAACGATACCAAGAACAGTAATTTTGATCAGGTCGTTTTTGTTTAAGGACGCTGTGAGTGAGACCATGTAAGGTGCCGATTTATGTCGATTTCGACCTGTCAATGTCAGTTTAACCGCACTCCTTGCCCGTAATACCATGCCCATTCTCTCGGCACACGGCTGAGTGCACACTAACAATAGTGCGCGATGCTCGAACGCTACGAACAATGATGAACGGCGGTTCGTGCAATTCATCAAGCGCTGGCTCAATACAAATTGACAAAAAAGAGAACCTGACATGGTGTCACTCACAGCGCCCTAAAACTAAAACTACACGACCAAATTGACTGTTCTTGGTATCGTTGTTCATTTGAAAAGACACTCTATCCGATGGACATAATACATTTGTTACTATATTTTGGGAAGTGCCCCGTTCCGTTTTTTTTGGGCCACCCTGTATTGCATTGGAAATTATGGATACAATAATGGTAATTGTGTTCATCCTTATCTTCGAGTTCATGTTTTGTGGATAGCATTGGGTATAAAATTGAACACGTGCTGCAAAATATATTGGCTGTGACTGTTGTTTTGTATCTCGACCATATAATCACTGCATACATAAAGCAAATAATTTGTATACCCGTTTTCCTTTTTACCTAATTTCCTGTCCTTTTTCTTTAAAACTTTCTGTCTGTATAATTATAGTTCGTTTTCGTGCCCCCCCCTCCCCCCCCCCCCCCCCCACCACACACACACACACACCTTCAATGCTCGCAATCAGTAAGCCTTCTCAAGCCTGACGGCTTAATCTGTTATGTATCGGTTCACGAAAAACACGAATAATATGACTGTAATCTTATGTTATTTGTTCATAGTGAGTTTATAATAGCATTGTTTTCCTTTGTGTAAAATATTTTAATAAATTCGAACAATGCAGGTAATGTAGGTCTGCTTGAAGGGGTAATTCAGTTTTAGTATAGAGGGCGCTGCACGAAATGATTTTTATGTGAGGTAATGAAAAACTGACCGTAAAATTTGTATGTACATACAATTGTAATGGCAGAATAAACTTTATTTGATCAAAATTGGTTCAGAAACGGCTGAAACATCAATAAATATATCCGATCTGGGCCCCAGATATATTTGATGATTTAAAAAAAATTAATTGAAAAATGCCTACACTTTTTTTTTTAATTGTCAAAAGAGGTTTTTAAATAGTTGTTGATCTCTCTATCTAATCATTATTACAAACAAACATCACATGCATAATTTCGCATGACAAATTGTTGAAACCAATGCTTTTTTAGAGAGCGCCCTCATGTGTTTTAATGGCTATTTTAAAATGATAACTGGCTTTTCAATTAGTCGTTTGTAATTTTCTTTACCTTTCGAGCATGGTGGAGTTATAACCAAAACTGTACTACCCCTTTAATATATGATTGTGTAATTCTTTCTTTATATATGTTTTATACATGCATTCAAATTTATTGTAGATTGTGATTTTGTGAACTCTACAATTTCCATTTGAGGTTAATAAATACAATCTGATATACTGAATCGAAGCTTGAATAAACAAGCCGACTTTAAAAACGATGTACCTTGCGTATATTTTTGTTTTCTTTCTTCTCACTAATATATATAGGAGGTGAGTCTATAATGCATAATGTACAGATATGAGTTAAAGTTAATATGTATTTACGCTGTTTATTTGTAATGTATATAAGGATTACCTTTAAGCTGTATTACTAATAATTTATTAGGTAACTAAATTAGTTATATGCTTTTGTACTGTTTCGTGTACTTTGTGCGTCGATACTGAAACATATTTATTTAAACTGATAAGAAATCTTAAATGGCAAGGTTTTGAAATACGTAGAGATTATATTTTAAATGTACGGATGTATAAATGTATTCATGGTGACGCACCAGAAAGATTATGTAATGAAATTGAAATTGACCTTCATCGCCACGGCTTTAATACACGTAATGATAATTCGTTAAAACGTTGTAATACCAAAACCCCAATTTGAATTAGTTAAACAATCATTCAAATATTCTGGTTCAAATACATGGAACGCATTATCAACCGAAGAACTAAATTCTACCTTCACTCAACTTGTTCAAAGTCCACTATAAGCGTCGCCTTTTTTGAGGTCAACTTTATATATATTTCTTGGATGCAATTAGTCTGTATGTGATTTCTGTACTTGTTCATTAATTGTGCTTCATGTATGTATATTTAATTGTATTTTGGTATTCTCTCACACCTACAGCTGCTCAAGTGGACTTATCTTGGAGTTATGTATTTGGTATATTTAATTATTTTGTTGGCAGCATTGAACATTCCAGTTTGCAATATATATACACACGTGTTCCACGATGCATGGGCTGATCGTCTGGTGGGTATAGGTGCGTGGTGGATGTGTCAGGGGGTGTTGGGTTCTGTTGTGATTGAATAGATGCATTGATGTGAAAGATGTATTGTGTCAATGTGTGTACGTGTACAGTGTCTGTTCAGTGGGTGCACTCTGTGCTTAAAATGACTATTCGTGCTTTGTGGAACATATGTATGTATTGGTTTTGGTCGGAAAGCAATTGTGGCCATTTGTTATTATAGTTTTAAATAAATGTGTTTTTTAATGCTTGTAATTAATGTCCTACCCTAGCAGCTGTGCTTTTGGTGATTTTAAATTGATAATTGATACTGTTTGTATTTATTTCCAAATGTATATGTATGTATTTTTATACAACAGTACCATGTTGAAAAACAGTGTATAGTGTATACTGACCATGTCATCCTGTATAAATATATTCAATGAATAAATAAATAAATTTATTATTCCTGGAAAAACCTCTGATATGTCTAATGGCCTTTGTTTTTTTCCCCCACTCTTCTTTGTATTGATGTTTTTTCTCAAATGTGTATATTTTTATTGTATATTTTACATTGTATTCTGTATTTTACACTGTTTGTTTTTTATTCAGATGTGGAAATAAACTTGAAACTTGAAACTTGAAACTTTTATAGCTGCTGTAAATGAAATGAAATTTTTGTTCTATTATTCTACCGTACAAAAGCTTAAAAACATGCAAGCTAAATGGTCGATAATCTTCAAGAATTTTACATAGTACTATATCAAGAAAATAATGTGCAAATGTAAGTTTAAAGGGGACCACTAGGCAAAGAACAACACATTATTATATGTTTTGGTACCGTTTTGTGATATCAAATAGATACCCAACATTTTGCAAAGGGTTGTGTAATTCATAAACAAAGCAATTAATTTTCACCACTTACGGAACCACTGCTATTTCCTGGTTCCATACGGGACAAGCATTTGCGGGTGCGCCAATGCTTTCACGCGCACGCCAATAGATTCCCGGATGATTCATTCGCTCTGCACAGTGCGCTCTGGCTCTGCACGCATATAGTCTACGCAATTCAGACCGCATGAACGCATGGTTGAGAATGGTGATGCGTTTTCCAATTATATATTTTTTTCTGAAAACATATTTTTGTGAACTTGTTGAAGGAATGGAATACTAAAGATGGTACCTTTCTGTAATAAGAATATTATTTTTGGGTGGTGGTATCCTTTAATCATATAATTTTGAAAATAGGGGCGACCCGAAAACCCAGGAGGCCTGAGCACGTGTAAACATAATGAATTACACTTATAAAGGGAACAGTTTCACCATAACTACAATAACATAATTTGGTGACCCCCCCCCCCCCCCCCTCCCTAAATTGAGAGAATAATACGCATGGTTTAAACATGGTGGTATACATGTATACACTGTGCATGAAATAACTGGGTGAAAACATCTACACAATACATTATTTACTTAAAACAATACATATGAAGAGTTCGTTTCCAAAAAAGGTTAGGTCCACTTTTGTAAGTTTTGAGAAAAAGAGGTTTTTTTTATTTATCATAGTTAGCAATGTTGAGAGGATATACAATTCTGTTACATGAAAGAGTATAGGATTGTAAAATAACTCTTTTAAAAATTCCCAGCATCTTTTTTTAAATATTTTTTTTTTATTAAATTTTTTTTTTTGGACCTAACCTTTTTTTGAAACAAACTGTGTTGGACCTAACCTCTTTTGAAAAAAAAATTGAATTTTCTTTGTAAATTTTAACAATTTTCCAGTATCAATTTGAGTTTTCTGTTAGCTTTTCCGGATAGAGCTGCTCAAAATCTATAGATTAAGCTAAAAAAAAAAAAAATTGATGGAAAATGGACCTAACCTCTTTTGGAAACGAACTCTCCAGAATAAAGAGTTTGTTTCCCAAAAAAGGTTAGGTCCACTTTTGTACTGAGAAAAGGAGGATTTGTTTATTTCTCATAGTTAGCAATGTTGAGAGGATATTATACAGTTATTACATGGCGGTGGAGGGGATAGCACGGAATATTTCATCCCGAGGGATTTTAAATGATATTGAGGGAAGAGTAAATAAGTCCCGAGACGAAGTCGAGGGACTTATTTTCTTCACGAAATAGCATTTGAAATCCCGAGGGTAGGAATATTCCGTGATTTTCCCGACAACAAATGTAATAACTGTTTTATCATCTGACTGTCAAAATCCGTTGCACTCGCCCGCGAGAGTCACCTGACATGCATGTACAGTACAAGTAACGGTACGCGCCGGAAGTAGCGGGTACGGTATGTGTACAGCCCCTTAACGTTGCTGCGAATTGCTGGGGTGAGATATACCCATGAAATATACTAAAATATTTCCTGGCAGCGGCATGTACTGTATTTGCTATGTCAGGTGATAAAACAATTCTATTACATGAAAGAGCATCATAATAGAATTGTAAAATAACTCTTTTAAAAAATCCCAGCACCTTCTGTTTTTTTTTTTTTTTTTTTTTTTTTGTTTGGGGGGGGGGGGGGGGGGGGGGGGGGGGAGGGGACCTAAACTTATTTGGAAACAAACTGTGTTGGACCTAACCTCTTTTGAAAAAAAGTGAATTTTCTTTGTACATTTTAACAACTTTCCAGTATGAATTTACGTTTTCTGTTAACTTTCTAACCTCTTTTGTAAACGAGCTCTTCATATACATATTATGTGTAATCACACAATACATTGTATTAAACAGTATCCCCAATCCGCCCGTGTATGTGTGTGTGTGTGTGTGTGTGTGTGTGTGTGTGTGTGCTTGGGTGTGTGTGTGTGCGTGTGTGTGTGTGTGTGTGTGTGTGTGAGTGTGTGTGTGTGTGTGTGTGTGTGTGTGTGTGTGTGCGTGTGTGTTTGCGTGTTTGTGTTTGATATGATATAATTTATACTTCGGTCGTCAATCGACATAGGTCATTGTACGTTCAGTCGTTCACTATTCGGAGGCATTACCATTAGTGTTGATCATCAGATACAGTTCATACCTTCATACATTATGTGCACCATTTCAACTCCCTGGGGAACATACTTGCCCGAGATGCTCCATCAGAGCCTAGCGTAAGTAGCAAAGTGGATCAAATGCCTTGCTGATGGACATAGATCCCGGGGGTCGATGAGTGGAAATTGCACCATCTCAACTCCCTGGCGAACACACCGGCCCGAGATGCTCTACAAGATCGCAGGGGTCAATACGTTTTGAACTCGGGTCCCGTGATTTTGAAGTCAAGCACTTATCCAATTGCGCCACAAACATGTCAACATCTCAATGTGTTTGTATTATAATAATTAGCATTTAAAACTTGTTAACATAATATAGATATTTACCTCCAAAAATTCTGGTTATCTACAGCCTTCCTTAGCGGTGTGACCCGACAAAGATTGTAGATAACAACCGAAAAATCGGAGGTAAATATTTGTACTGTGATCAGAAGTTTAAATTGATAATTGTTACAATATACTAACATTCTAATTCGTATGGAAGTTCAAATGTATGGAATGCAGATGAATTTTAAAACCAAATGTTCGTTTTGGGAAAATTACCGAAAATAACTTTATTGGCCAAACTAATTAATTAGTATTGTTGAAATAGTATAACAAAGGGCTTGTGTGGAAAATTCCGATCCTTAGTATCGTTATATCAATATCATTTGAAAACAATTGGGCCTATATTCACCACCTGTTCGGCCCGTTACGCCGGCGTAGCTATACGCTCACTCGTGTCCGGAAGCACGTGGTTGAAGATTTACCATCGGCATTGCACGCAGCCGTGAACATGTGGTAACATGTTATCAGCGGCTGATAGCTGCAATTTCGAACATTTTATTGCTCAAATATTCAATTTCAACGCAGTTTGTGTCATAATCTTTACATTAAGAGATAAGTAATGATATATTCTTTCACATGGTTGGTGAAAAAAACGTATTTTTAGTGGGTGGGGCATTTCCCAGTACTGTCATGTGACTTTAAAACCAATACTACATCATTTTGTTTGTTTATGGATGGGTAATGTGTGGGAGGCAGGAGTAACGATTTGGAAATATTATGTTCAGTTCAGTTCAGTTCAGTTTATTTCACATCTCTTTAAAAGAAATACAATGGAATATATACCCATTGGAAAAAAATACAACAAAACAATATTCAAGAGCATAAAAACATGACGATTTGAGGTCTACACACATCATTACAAGAAATTAAGAAATATAGAAAGAATAAGTGGAGTGGATATGAGGGAAAGGCAAAGGCCATTGGCCTACAACTTATTGAAATGAGTATATTTATAAATTTCAAAATACACATTACTTAGGACAAAAAACTCATAACACCTAAAAACAAGCGTATAAATTAACAGATCTATTGTAATGAATTAACATTTCAACTTCATTCCACACAATCGCACCTTGATAACTAATAACTGATCTACAACATTTATATTTTATGTTAATTTTTTGTTTTGTTCATATTGACTTCACTAACCTCAATTAATTTAAAAAGTGGAGGTAATAACCTTGTTAAAATATGAATACATAAAACATGCAATCTCCAATTTATCATTTTCATATATATTTTATATTTTCGATTAAAAAAATTAATCAAGCCTATTTCTCTTTGCCTATTTTCAATCGTTTAATATTTCTAGTCAGTTTCCTCTATATGTTTGAATTCAATTAATAAAAAGCTGCATCACTTTGTGTGAACCCGCGCACTTTCTCTATAAAAGTTGATGTAAATATCTTTGGGTTAGTGCCCGGTTTATATAGCTTCTGACTAATCGAGCAATCCAAGGGTTTAATGAGAACGTCCCCCATTCAAGGGTCTTGTGGCTCAATGGTAGAGGCAGTCTAGCAATTCGGGGGTCTCGGGTTCGATTCCCCGCGAAGCCTATTTTTCTTTGCTCATTTTCAATCATTTAAAATATTTCTAGTCAGTTTCATCTATATGTTTGAATTCAATTTTATATCGCGAAACTAAATGAATGAGTAAAGAAAAACAAATATGTACAAACCTATATCTAGTTTGATACAAGAAAACAATTAGCAAGTTGATATCCGCCCGAAGAGTATAAAACACGATTGCTTACATTATATTATATCACCTGACAAAGTGTTGCAGCGGCGCACGAAACGTCGTGATCTTTTAGATCCCTTGTTGACCATACATTGCGAGACAAACGAATATCACTAGCGATATTATTTTCGAAACAAGTTGATAATTTGATATAATAACAAACATTTCCACCACGCATGTCACGCAAGTAAAATGATAAAAGACTATAATAAAATTCATATTCATGCGAGACAAATTAACATCGAAAATGGTATACGTTATTATGCTATCAATATGAACAACCTTATGATTTGTAAAGTACCTTTCCCAGCTCTAATTTTTGGACCATTGTATCTTTCTCGAATTCAAGCTTTGCTGCACGATGCGATAAGTCCTGTAGCTCTGATTCTTTGGGGTCTTCCAAGCCAACCAATGTCTTCAGGTCATTGCAAAGCGACTCACGAAGTACCACGGAGACATGATCTAATGGTAGGCGGAAGACATTTCCAGCCAGCGTTTTCGCAGATCCGGTTCTGGAAATCAAGCGCTCAGCATCATTCTTCTTCTTGTCGAATTCTTGGCGAAGCTTGGTCCTCTCAGCTTCGCATTTCGCGATCAGACGCACCTTATTTTCCTTTAGCGTTTCGACGGTTTCGCGATGCGCAGTTTGGATTCCATCCTTCACGTCATCAACATGCCCCAATGATGCCTGACGTTCCTTTTCAGCAAACTCTGCATGTTGTCTGATGAGCAAGATGGTGGATTGGGCTTCCTCCTTCAAGGACGCGACTTCCTCGGCGAACAGTTCTTCGTAGTCTTTGGCGCTTTCAGCGGAATGTCCAATTTTCTCATGAGTGAACATTCGGCATCGCATGCAGATGAACTTCTTGCAAGTCAAACAGACATCCGTGCAAAAGTGGCCGGTATCTCCAGGCTTATGGTCCTTGCAGGGGACCTTTCTCTCTAGAACAACTTTCCCCTTCTTGATGTCTTCGACGCTAACGACGCGGTGTTCGCGGTTGGGTTCCCAGGAATCGTGCTTCCCATGGCACAGGCTACACATGTTCTTCTCACATACACAGCAGAACTGAACGGCTGGAGGCTGCGCTTTGCAGACATCACACAGCTGTCCACTGTCCCTGATGCCCAACACGAGGGACTTCAGGGGCACGTTAGTCGGGAGTGTTGACACATCGCCATTCTTGACGGGTGTTTCCGAGCGGCAGACTGGGCAGAATATGGTGTCCAAAGCAGGTTGCACAGAAACAAGTTCCGACAGACATTCTTTGCAAAACGTGTGTGAACAGGAGAGTAGCTTGGGATCCGTCAGAGCTTCCAGACAGATCGCGCATTGCAGGTTTCTGGTCACTATGTGTTCAATGCTGCTCATGGTTTTTGTTGGTGTTGTTGGTGCTGTTGTTAGTGCTGCTGTATTATATCTGATCATACAAAAAACAAGGAACAAATTCACTCTTGTACTACATCTTGCATTTACCTGTATGATACAGGGTAATGATATAATGTAATTACAAACATTCACTCTTCAACATTACACATTGTACATTATAATTTACCGCAATCATAGTTGAATTTTGGAAAAGAGAGAACAGTTTTGGTCAAACTGAATTTTAGTATTAACCAAAACCTGCACCATTACATTACAAACTAATAGTTATAACTCCACCACATGCTCAAAATGAATACAAATTTACAAATAACTAAGTAAAAAGCATGTTATCATTAAAAAAAGAGCCGTTCAAACTCAAGAGGGCATGTTCTAAAAACTTATTGGTTTCAACCATTTTAAATAAAATATTGTGCATGTGATGTTATGTTGAAATAGTGATTAGATAGAGAGATAATCAACAACTATATAAAAACCTCTTTTGTAAATGTTTGAAAAGAGGAAGAATTTTTTACATTTTGTTAACGACTGATTCAATTATCGAATTATTGTGGGGCCCCACAAAGGCCACAATTATCATAAATGGTTATGTTTATGGATATTTTAGCCATTAGTCTATTGGCTTATGTCAAACAACTAATTTTTCATACATAAATCTTGGCAAAGGTATTTAATTTGATCAAAATACATCACTGATGAGAAAAGGTGTTGTTGTAATTTGTTTTCTCTTTTTGGTCCCAGGGTACATTTTGGCGATTATAAAGGTAATTAGCTAATTTGCATAGGGTGTTGCCGATACGGCACCTGAAAATGAGCACTGCATGGAAACGGATTCCTTGCCCCGAATTATCCTGTCATGAATGTTTTGTTTACTATTGTATTATTCCTAGATGGAAAATGACCCCTGACCTTTTTTTTTAAATATGCAAATTAGCTAATTAAAATTAGCTAATTAAAACTTTACAACATGATTTTTTTTACAATAGGGGATATACTACATTTCTGAACCGATTTTGATCAAAGAAATTTTGTTCTTTCATTAAAATCGTATGCCCTTTTAAATTAGACACTCAGTTTTTATTATCTCACAACTTATTTGGTGTAGCGCCCTCTATACCAAAACTCAACTATCCCTTTAAACATTGTACATATAACTTATCTAAATGACTTTACCACTATATATTGTACATTTATCGAAACCAACCAATTATATCAACATAAAACATGGTACATTATAAGTTATCGAAATAATGATTTAACTATCTAGAAGCTATTTTGAAGTAATATCCAAACTAACAAACAAAATGTCACGAATAGTGAGAACAAACCTTTAAAAGCGATGATACAACATTCAGAAGAATTTTAAACAATTTGTTCCTGTCGGCATTATAATTCATATGCAGCTATGTGTGTGCACTGAACGCAGGGTGAAATAGTTCGTCATAAAAGCTTGCGAAAACTAGTATGAATTATGTACAGCTAGATGAATACGATTTGAGACGCGTCTGTTAGAACGGTTGAATAACAACAACGTTTCCGTGAATTTCATGTCCTTCCTGCTTGTACCGTCATGCCGAAAACAATTTAATACGTATATAATAATAATCGAATCGATGTTCCATCCACATGGTTTCAACTAACATGACTAAAGAAACGCAAGCATTTCACGGTTGAGATTTAACTATACCATCCGTCAGGTGGAAACCTGAATGATACGTGTTTAGAAACAAAAACAGAAATTCAAACGATATGAATGGCTCCAATATTAATAAACAAAAACTGAGCATTTCTCGGTTTGGAGTTGGCTATACATACTTGCATGTGCATACTTGCGTGTGCATTGGATGAAATCGCTGGGCGTAGAAACGGGGACGAAAGCCAGGGCCAAGTCCTACCCCGCCCCCCCCCCCCCCCCCCCCCCCTTCCCCAATATTTTGCCGGGATCAATATTTGATTAACAAAGAACATAATATTTACAAATTCTTGCCCCATACAAAACTAAAGGTTCAAACTATACTCCGGGGGGGGGGGGGGGGTCTGTCCTCATAGAAAGGGGGGTATCGGACTTGCCAAATTTTTTGTAAACCCCTAAGCAAGTATTTTTGATACCCTAAGCAAGTAATCAATTTTTTGTAACCCCCTTAGCAAGTTATAACTATTTGTGATACCCTAAGCAAGTAATCAATTTTTTGTAAACCCCTAAGCAAGTGATAACTATTTTTGATTCCCTAAGCAAGTAAGCTGAGTTTTCGAGACCCTAAACGAGTAATTCATCTTTTTGAGACCCTAAACGAGTAATTTATCAGCCTAAAAAAGATACCCTTTTTCCTGATTTTGGGTGATTTTGAGACCCTATTCGAGATACTCGAGTATCTCGCCTGATCGTAAAAAAACCACCCTAATTACTCGTTTTCTTGGTCACGCATGATACCCCCCTTTCAATGAGGACAGTCCCCCCCCCCCCCCCCCCCCCCCCGGGACTATACTACTGTATGTGCGAGCTACAATGTTGCCTTTTATACTCAATCTTTCATTCCGAGGTTGAACTATTATTTTGAAATGTAATTCATAATGAGAAACTTCGGATTGATAGACGTGCAAGCCCAGTAGAGTCCACCCCTTTGAAATATCATCGAACACCTTTCAAGGTTGCAAACTGGCGACACAGTTACTACTGAAGTACCCATGCAGCAAATTACATTGAATGTTGATTTGATCGTTTTTCCCTTTTAAAGAATTGCCAAGTGGGGAATTTGACGTTGAGTATTGTCATGATTGTGGAACTTCCCCAGAGTGAAGTTCACTGAATTGTGCACTATATAAACACAGAGTACATGGGCTGTCGTGTGCGATCGATGCTGATATATGTTGTGCATACCACACTCACTGGCATATAAACGGATATACCCACATACAATTAACAAACAGCAGTACAAAATAACACGAATTAACATTCATTCTACAGTACTTGAATTGGAAGTTCAAAGTCTATGCCTTTATATTTTATATAAAGACAGTTCTGTGTAGTGTTTACTGCACACCTAGCTTCTCAGGCAATCTTATTGTTTTCATTATGAATTTATGTCCGTCTGGTGTAATATACAGTGAATATACTATTATATAAGTAATACATTATACGTTTTTTTTTCTTCATTCCATAGTACTCTGGTTCCGTTGCACATCAATATATTTACCTCACCTGTATATAAACCACGTGTACATTTCGATCTAGGTACTTCGTTACATTTTGGTGGCCATAATGCAAATGTGTTTGAAACGTGTTTCATTTCTTTATTAACGAAAATGAATAACAAATTATATTTGGGTGGCACAATTTAGTAACAGTTTTCGGATATTAAAATCTTTATAAACTAAATTACCTTCCATAACGACATCTACTCAACTGTAATACTTATTACATAATCATAGCAGTCCTCCTGATAAATGTAGAGATTACACAGTAACTCTTTTTTTGTAATATGATTTTAAATTAATTTAAACATATAGGGAAACTGACCAGAAATATATTGTGATTAAAAGAAGGCAAAGAAAATGAGATTCCATTTTCTTTGCCTTCTTTTAATCACAATATATTTCTGGTCATCAGGGATAATCTTCAATCAATGTGAACAAACCTATAATAATACCAGTTGCCACGATCGCTAATAGTTATCGTCCGTGTAACAATTATTGTTAAATTACTTTCCCACAAACTAATTGGACAGATATATCAATCGTATCACGCACCTTATTCAGGAACCTCGCCAGCAGGCGTAGTGACGGGGGGGGGGGGGGGGGGGGCACGTCTCCCCCCCCCCCAATAATTAGGAAAAAACAATAGAAAACATAAGGGGACATTTAAAAATAAAAATAAAGTTATAAAAATAAAAAGTTTTGCGTGCCCCCCCCCCCCCCCCCCCCAATTCAGTCCAACCACGCTACGCCACTGCTCGCCAGGATGTATAAAGGGGGAGGGGGTGCGTAATTTACAACAGCGGTAATCGATTGTGGCCGAGACCGAGACCACTGGTTGAGTTGTATTAGTGATTTACGGTTTGTTTGTTTGTCGTTGTTTTTTATGTACTTATTTATTTTTGTTAATGTACTAATTATTATTTTTTTATTTTGTATTATTTAGTTTTTACTTTTGAGGGGGGGGGGGGGGGGGGGGTTGTGAACTCACCCGAAGCACCATCCACCCTGGCTACGGACCTGCAATACCAACGACAAAACAATCAGCTATAACGAAATCACACAATCCCTTTTACGAGTAATTCATATTGTGCATAGCCATGGAAGTGTGTGGGTGTTATTAGTTTTGTTCTCTTTTTTCTCTTCCAACGGCCCCAACGGCACGCATGGCATGGTTCAAATCCGCCTATCGGCATGCACGGATCGTGACTTGGATCGTGTGTGGATAACGAGCGAAGCAATAGTATTTCTTGGTTCATCTGGTCGATGGCTCTTGACATCTTACAATAGACACGAAAACATCACAAAATAGGAGAACCCTAGACAAGTCATCGCCAGCTGATACACTCGAGACATATAACTCTACAATACTGAGTAAGTTACCATATTGCATACCGTATAATATAGGCATGGTAGGTAAAGTGCATTACCTTGATGGCATTGTGTTTGGCAAAATGCAATATAGTTAAATGAGTACCTAGGGTTAGGTATGGATAGCTATACAAAGGATTTTAGGTCAATCATAATTGCATTATGAAAAGATTGTTACCTTTCTCAACCTTACGTTTTACGGGACATTGGATAACTATCCTTACTCGACTGTAAATAGAAAATGTTCACCCGCTTATCAAGAACACAGGGACATTGACGAGGCTCAATATGAGTCTCCCTAATTCAATGCTTCGTTTATATGATTGATACATGTATTATATACTTTGTGTTTTTGAGATTGAAATGAATACATGAACTTGAACTTGAACTTGAATTATGAAAAGGTTGTTACCTTTCTCAACCTTACGTTTTACGAGACATTGGATAACTATATCCTTACTCGACTGGACATGAGGACATCGACGAGGCTCAATATGAGTTAGTAAGGATACTACCCCTAACCCTAACCTCAGCCATTGCTAATGTTCAATCAGAACTATTATAGTAACTATAGGTTTTCCCGGTCAATGTCTAACGTGTCTTTACCGAATTCACTTCTTTCTCACGAGCAAATTCAGTCATTCACTCTCACAATCCGTGATTCCACATTCGTTTACTGGCACTCCTTTCTAATAATCAAAATCACCGTACACATGCATACAATTTCATTTTTCGGACAGAGATCATCACATCCGTGCAGTCAAATTCACAAATTTAGGCGGAATAATGTTTTCGTTGCCTTCACATTCATTTTTGTTAGTGGCTCAGTTTCTTACTGTATGCAGGCCCTTAGCTAGGGAGGGGGGGGGGGGGGGGGGTGCGTTGGGTGCGTACGCACACCTCCCCCCCCCCCCCCCCCCCCAAAAGAAAAAAAAAAAATCAGAAAGGTCTACTTTGTATCGGTCTCTGGTCCACCTTCATCGGTCTCGGCCATCTAAACCAGTGGTCTTGGACAACGATAGGTCTTGTTGATGCCCTCACCCCACCCCTGCTAACACTGCTTACAATGAAACCCCCTATGCAGTCTGTTCCTATTTAGCTTCCATTTGTTGTGAAATCATGTCGCGGTTAAAACAAAACTTCTCAAAGCGTACTTACCTATGATTGTCCATGATACAATCAATATTTTATAGCATTGACACTAATTATGGTGCAATACAAGATAACACATTACAAAATTGAAAGCTCCTATTGAAAACTTGCTCGCCTATTGACTGACCGAAGTAAGCCCTTAGCTCAAATTACCTTAAAATAAAGTAAATGCACCAGGCAAAGAACAACACATAATTATATGTTTTAGGACACGTGTGTGATATCAAATAGATGCCCAACTTTTTGCAAAGGGTTGTGTAATTTATGAACAATGCATTTAATTACCACACTGACCGAAACATTATTATTTTATGTCTTCGTATGCGCCAAATATTTGCGTGTGCGCCAATTCTATTCGCGCGTACGTTTGGAGACAATCTGAAAACTTATTTTTCTGATTGTTTTGGTGGAATCGACAACTCAAAATGTTTCCTTTCTTTTATAAGAATATTATTTTTGTGTGGTGGTACCCTTTAAATCAAGTGCTCCAATTGACAAATCGAATGGCGCAAATGGCACATTGGTCGCGTGTATTGTGAAATCGAATGCCCGCTTTTCGAGACATGCATGATTTCAGTGAAACTGAATGCTTTGTTAGAACAGCAATATCATCATCATTAGCATTCATTCATTATTTTTTAGAAATTAAAACTTTTCATTTGTTTGGATTAGAATTGTATTTGTTTCTACATAAAAATACAAAAAAGTATACGTATAACGAATACAAATCAATCAATTTAAATGAATTCAGCAATAGTAACATTTAACTGAAAAGTGTAAAATCACTTTGGATGTGGTTAAAGAAGTACTCCGGGTATGCTCCGGGTAGTTCAATGTATATGTACATTGGAAAATAACATAATGAATATCAGTTCTTATAGTCACTATAGTCAGTCATATGTATATTGAAATATATATAACTTGTTTCAACAAATTAATGTATAGTTATTTCCAGAAGATGACTGCGCATAATGATAATGGTAAAATAATAGGTAGCGTGGTAACGAAGGATGGAGGATAGGATGTTGATAAAATTGCAGATGATGACGATGATGATGACGATGATGATGGTGATGATGATGATGATGATTGTGATGATGGTGATGATGAACATGATCAGGATGATGATAATGGATGATGACATATGATGATATATTGTTCTGATGATAGTGAAGATTACAATGATGTAAACAATAATTAATACATGTTTTCAATTAAAAGATAAAAATAAATAAGATTGTATTATACATACTCTAATAGAAGCATATTGTTAAAGGGAGCGTTGAGTATTGGTATTTTCCGAAGTGCCCCCCCCCCCCCCCCCAAAAAAAAAAATGAAGTGTAACTGATTTGGTTAATTTCAATTCCATGTGAAAGATCATACAAAAAAAAACATGGGAAATAATAATAATTCCCATTCAAATGCTCTCATTGTTGTGAAATTTGCTTTCACAATATTTTTATAAAAGTGAGTGCCACCGGCAATCAGATTTGACACTAACTCAAGAGAACAATAGCGCGAAGCACTAGCGTTCTAGGTCCTCCTAATACCGGACTGAAATTAATATTGTTTGTGCACGCTAATTGTGCTTAAAACTATACATATGATACGGTACTTACCACCGATTCACTCTCCAATATGTGATCCAACTATCGGGTGGAATAAAATTATGATTTTCCCCTCCATTCCGCTAAAAAATCAGTGATTTATGCGTCTCCTCGACTTCTCTCCGTGCGTTAGCGCGACTCCGAACAGATATGCGCAGTAACTATTACCGCGCATACAATGTGTATCGCAAGCGCCGTTCGCCGTTCGCCGTTCGCATCGGCGGCCATCGCGATCATCAAAATCTGTTCGGAGTCGCGCTAACACACGGAGTGAAGTCGAGGAGGCGCATAAATCACTGATTTTTAGCGGAATGGGGGAAAAAAATCATAATTGTAATCCACCCGATGATTGGACCATATATTGGAGAATGAATCGGTGGTAAGTACCGTATCATATGTATAATTTTAAGCACAATAGCGTGCACAAACAATATTCATTTTCAGTCCCATATCAGGAGGACCTAGAACGCTAGCGCTTAGCGCTAGCGTTCTCTAGAGTTAATTTGACTCTTGAGTTGTAACGGCTCTTTTTGAATGATAACAGGGGTTTTACTTTGTCGTTTGTAATTGTGTATATTTTTCGAGCATGGTAGAGTTATAACTGTTAGTTTGTACCGTAATGGTGCAGGTTTTGGTTACTAAAGTTAAGTTTGACCAATACTCAACTATCCCTTTAAGTCCCTGAGGGTAATTAATCATCACATAATATTTCATCATCAAACGATTGTTAAAGGGATGCCTGTAAAATGTCTAAACTCCACGAAAATAAGTTGGAGCTTCTACTGTGATGTTTAGCTTATGGTAAGAAAATAATAAAATAGGGTTAGATTATGCCCCTTTAGTATGGTGATATCTATCATTCAGCTCAAGAGCGTTAATGAACAGTCATAAACCTCATAAACGTCATACAGTAATTCCTTGTAAAAGCTGACGCATATTTTCGCTTTTTTTAACAAGGAAAGCAATGTTTTTTTCTTTTCAAAGAAACTTTCACACATCATTCGGACATATCTTACAATGATTTTGGTACAGGATTGAAGTCTCAAATGTCATTTTGGGCAATATGACACTTTACAGGTTCACCGTTAAGCAATGTAAGAACATTATTTAAAAAGCAACATCCTTTTCCTCATCGCATATTAATACTTCCCCTCATATCTATACATCCCATA
Organism: Echinarachnius parma; assembly: GCA_037951105.1. Classification (NCBI taxonomy): domain Eukaryota; kingdom Metazoa; phylum Echinodermata; class Echinoidea; order Clypeasteroida; family Echinarachniidae; genus Echinarachnius; species Echinarachnius parma. The sequence goes on along the minus strand of JBAMJV010002010.1, from coordinate 15,393 downwards.
TCAAACAGGCTTTGTAATTCAACGACAACGGCGAGGATGGACAGCTTGACCCTCAACCTGCCGCAGTGTCCGATCTGCGCGTGCCTCCTGACTGACCCAAAGACCCTCTCCTGTTCGCACACATTCTGCGAGACCTGCTTGACCAACCTTCTCTCTTCCCAAGACCAAGTCGCTCCCGGGTCAGTCGTTTGTCCACTCTGTGGTTCGGTTACAGACATCAAAGACGGTAACGTATCAGGTTTACCAACTGATGAATCGCTGAAATCTCGTGCTCAAAATATCAAAGTCAATGGAGTTCCTTGTGAGGTGTGTACCAAGAAAGCCAAGGCTGTAGAATATTGCAGCGATTGCAATAAGAGCATTTGTAAAACCTGTCGCAAGAAACATGATGTCTGGAAGCCTAATACGATTCACAAGGTAGTGGACATGAATGACATTATGAAGGCTAAGGTCTTTCCTAGGAAAGCTGTTTGGTGCAGAGAGCATACCGTCGGTGCATGTACCGAGGTATGCATCACCTGCAGAAAATACCTCTGCATCCGCTGCTCCTTTACGGACCATGAGAAAGAGGGACATGTGGTGAAGAGAGTCGAAAAATATAACACAACCTTCCAGGATGACTTCATAAGCTTACAGAGAGAGGCTGATTCGAAGACATCACATTTGAAGAAGTATATTGATGTCGTTGAAAAGGAAAAACGAAAGTCATTAAAGCATATTGACGGGGTCATCCAAGAGATCGAAAGTACACTCATATTGTCCGTCCAACGACTCGACGAGAAGGTGGCTATTCTGGATAAACAATGCAATGATGAGAAAAGGAAACTAAACGAAAAATCTGACAGAATCATGGCTGAGGATGATACGTCGATTGACATCATTGAAACGGCCGGAGAACTGATGGAGAAGAGTTCCAAGGTACCGCTCGATGAAGACACGGTCGTTATCAGAGACTCACTATGTAATGAACTAAAACATGTACTGAAGAGTGCAGCATCTCTTACCAATGAGGCGGTTACTGAAATATCTAGTCGCGCAAAGAAGTTTGAATTCGAACGTAATGAAGACCTAAACACCATGGAGATCGGGAAGGTGCAGTACAGCGAGTGGAAACTGAAAGCTAATGTGGCGCTCTCCACTGCTAATACCATGAATTGCATCGCTGCCACACCAGACGGTAGGATGGCTGTAGGATGTGTATTTGGAGAGCGTGGTATCGAGATATACTCTGCTGACGGGCAGCTGCAGCAGAGAGTGCTCGGGGGAGTACAAGTCCACGGGATAGGCTTCTTGTCTGATGGCCGGTGTGCTGTACGCGACTTAGGTAATACTGACGAGAATATACTCAATGTATCCCTGTACACACAAGGGTGGGAGAAGGTTGATGCGAGGTTTGAGACTCTGAGTTTGGATGAAGGTGGGCATGGTAATCTAACTGTAGACAGCAATGATCACATCTATGTAGGTTACAGGAAAGCCAAGAAGATCCAGGTATTCACTCCAGCAGGTGGGAAGCCAGTCAGGGAGATAGCATGTGATGGGTATATACCACAGCAGATATCTGCGATGAAGACGAGTAAGATGATGGTGGTAATGACTCACCGGAATATTTCACGTATATTGGATCCATCAGGAGATCACTTAATCGAACGCAAACAAATAACGAAATCTGCAGATTGTCAAGTCTTCCCTGCAGTATGCAAGGATGATACAATCCTCATAGCCACCGTGAACAAGGAGAAGGTCAGAGTCACCATCGAGCATTACACGAGCGAGCTGCAACACGTGGCGACTCTCATCACTGATCATGTGATACAGAAACCAGAGAGGGATTGGTATTACATCCAAGAGTTCACGTCAGGGGAGATAGCCTTCTGCACTCCTGACAGGCTTTACATCTTCTCTAAATCAGTAACACCGGACGGTGTTTGATTACGTATATTGGAAGTTCTCAAGTAGTCCGCCATAGGCAGTGAGTGATATTCATTCATACAGGCATGACAGGTATAAGTTATGCCAGATAATATCTTGTTGTCTAAAAATATACAGATCCATATGTTTGTAACAAGATGGCATTTACTATGAAAACAATATGGTATACATTTCACAAATTGTATTATTAGTATGGCACTATGTGTGTATCCTTGTTTTAGTTTTAAACTAATACGTAACCTACACAATATTGGTAAACAATTGTGTTATTGATGTAAAATGCATTATTAGTAGTAGTAGTTGTAGTATTATTATTATCATCATTATTATTATTATTACTATTATTATTATTATTGAAAACTAGCATTATTTACAGAATTATTAATATGAAGTAATAAGCATATCGTGATGATGATTAGAGTAATTACCCTCGAAAGAACTTTCGATTTCACAGCTATAAAATCTACATTTACTTTTATTTAACGCTACGTGCACATTACGAAGTTAAAACGTGTATCTTATATGAAAGCCTGTGTAACGTCAAGATTTGTAGACGCTCAACACAATGTCACGGACATGTCCATTCAGTCATTTATTTCTACACGATCAAATGAGATCTTTTCATTTCATATTTTACATACGTTGACATTATTTTGTGTACTGGTGTTTGTATTATTTTGTAATTGTGTTCGCATTACTATTAAATGATTATTAACGGAGGTTCGTTTCATACCACAATGAAATACAAACATTTATCTAGATTGTATTTCACGCTTTTGATTTTTACAGATAAACAAAGTAAACAATTTCTCAACGTGTCTAAGATGTATCTTACAAACTCGATAGAATGTCTAGAACTATTATACAAAGTAAATTAATTCCATATGGTGCTTAAAGAGATAATTATACCGCGCTGGAAGAGATAATAATACCGCGTACACCACCTAAAAATGATTCTATAATTATGTACATGTATATTAGTTATATTCCTAAAATTACGAAGCGCTTAAATTGTATTAGGTTTCTTTATCCAACATTGTGCACATGCCTATGGGAATATAACGCTTGGATGTTACATTTTGTTAATTTGATTGTGTAATTTGTCTTAAGAATATTATTTCTGTAGCTCTTTTAATATTCTAATATTGTTGACACATTTTTAAAAATTAAAAGCGAATTTAGCGCCTTTTCGAACTAAGCTCTTCAAAATAGTGACCCCACAGTTATTCAATAATTTTAGAAAACATTTATTGAGCGTACAATGGTTTGTAAATATAACAAAATGCATTGATTGCTTTTAAATTGATTATGATAATCTTTTCATTAAATCATTTTAACGAATCGAGTTTCATTCGCAATTTGTAATAAAGATGTTTGACGGGCGCCATCTTGCATTGGTATAAGCTGTTATTTACAGTCTTCTAACATAGCCGGTAATGTGTTGTTTTTTTTTTACTTTTAAAGCATAGTTGAATTATACATATATTTGTTCTGTATAATTTTAGTTACATATATTCAGTTGACACAAACTATACTAACACAACGGATCGTCATTACGCTATGTTGCAATGTTTTCCCTTTCACGGTGATATGAACTATTCATGTTTCGTTGCGTCCAGTATTGTATATCTAAAATGACTATGCAGTGGAATGTGTACATAATCCATTGATTTTATGATTGGATATAGTGTACTACTCGTTATGATTCGAAATTTCAAGTAAAATGGAACTCAATTTTAGTAATTGATCAACAAATGCATAGTCGCGCTTGTATATATTTTTGTATTTTCGATTAGTGTAATTTTTTAAAGGAATAATTACTCGTAAGGGGAGTTGGTATTAATATCATGTAGACCAATGTTTGCATTATATTTGAATTTCTTCATACTGCATTTGGGGTAACATTTATAAACAAAAGGCCTATAGCCCGGGGATGCGTTGGGTGCGTACGCACCCCCCCCCCCCCCCCTCCCCCTCCCCCGATTCAGAAAGGTGCACTTTTTGTCCTTCTCGGATCCACTTTGTATCGGTCTCGACCATTGAAACCAATGGTCTCGGACACCCCCCCCCCCCCCCCCCCCCGATGATTACACAATTAACCAGTGGTCTCGGTCTCGGTCTCGGTTGTAAATTCCGCACACCCCCCCCCCCCCCCCCTCCCCTTGACAAATCCTGGCTACGGGTCTATTTTGCTGTTAAATGTTTCTCGTAGTTTAAAGGACAAATCCGTAATCAAACGAATCAGAGCTGTAAATAGTAAATGGACATAATCTAGTTATACCGATCTTATTATCATGTATGTTTCAATAACTAAAATAGTCAGCATAATTGTGTAATTTGTAGAATGATTAATGAAATGTGCGCAAACGTCCTAAATAAATATTTGAAAATGTATTTGCTTTGTACATCATATTCACTTTTAGTCCGGCTTTATGCGGCATGTGCATCAGAAAGGGTTTGTGGTACGCTTGTAAGAATGTATTCAGAAATTACACTTAGTTGTTGTACGCGTGCGCGCGTGTGCACATGTTTGTGCGTTTTATGTGTGTGTTTGTTTGTGTGTGTGTGTGTGTGTGTGTGTGTGTGTGTGTGTGTGTGTGTGTGTGTGTGTGTGTGTGGGGTGCGGTTCGTTATTCCGAAGGTTCGTTATTCCGAAGGTTTGTTATTCCGAAGGTTCGTTATTCCGAAGGTTCGTTATTCCGAACACGCAAATTTCTTATACCTGAGTGTTCGTTAATCCGAAAATGAAATAGGGTTCGTTATCCGAACATTTGTTGCATTATTCCGAAGGTTCGTTATTCCGAAGGTTCGTTATTCCGAAGGTTCGTTATTCCGAAGGTTCGCTATTCCTAAAATGAAATCGGGTTCGTTATTCCGAAGGTTCGTTATTCCGAAGGTCCGTTATTCCGAGGGTTCGTTATTCCGAAGGTTCGCTATTCCTAAAATGAAATCGGGTTCGTTAATCCGAAAATGAATTTGGGTTTGCTATAATGCTATAATTTCATATAAAGAGATAAAATAAACTTAAATGTTTGATTTGTCTGGGCAAGGGAGGGAAAGGGGGAGGGGTATGCTTAATGCAGGCTGTAAATTAAATAAACAAAACACAAACTATAGTATTATAACAAGCCCGATTTAATTTTCGGAATAACGAACCCGATTTTATTTTCGGATCAACGAACCTTCGGAATAACGAACCTTCGGAATAACGAACCCGATTTTATTTTCGGATTAACGAACCTTCGGAATAACGAACCTTCGGAATAACGAACCTTCGGAATAACGAACCTTCGGAATAACGAACCTTCGGAATAACTGAACCTTCGGAATAACGAATCTTTGGAATAACGGACTGTAACCGTGTGTGTGTGTGTGTGTGTGTGTGTGTGTGTGTGTGTGTGTGTGTGAGTATGTGTGTGTGTAGGTTCTTATGCGTTTGTACATTGGTCTAATCATGAGGGAGATGATTTAAGTAATGCTTACTTAAAATTGTTAGTATGTCAAATTTCCTTCAAAGGTATGCACCTGGGGCCTGTTTCATGAAAGGGTCCTATCTCTAGGACGTCATAATTGTCACGTCACGGTCACGTGACTGCGACCGAATTACGTACATGTACGACAGTTGTCCTAACTTTGTGAACAAACTCCATCATCGGACAAATGTAAACATGTTTTATGGAAAGCTTGCGTTTCTTCAATAAGTCAGAAGGGGACACGAGAAAAATAAACCAAGATATGTTGCATTCGTGTATGATTGCATGTGTGTATGTGCGCGCGTGTGTGTGTGCTTCGTTTGTATATTATCATATTTTAAAAAGTATGTGTATTTTGCTTGTGTTTGTCTGTGATTTTGTGTGTACATTTATCTGTGCATATATTTATTGGTAGTTAAACATAATTGTTTGCGTGTGTGTGTTGTGTACAAATGAGTATTGTTTGGAATATATACGACCGCATTATGTGCATATAATATGACCCCCCCCCCCCCCCCCCACACACACACACACACACACACACAAAATCGATGAATAAATACAAATAAAAATAAATAAATAAATACAAAATCAATCAATCAATTAATCAATAAAATTAAACAAATACAAACAAATAAAACAATTTCAAATCAGAATGTTCGCACACTTTTGCCTCCTCATTAAATTTAAGGCCTTTCTGGTCCCAACCTCTCCCCGACTGAAAAAAAATCCTAGCTACTCCACTAGCCTATTTTTTATATCAAATGAAATTTCATGATATATCGTGAACAAGCAGGGTCCATACTTTGAATGGTCTTGATGAAGAAGACCTCTCTTGAAAATTAATATTTTTCCTTTTTTTTTTATTATTTCAAAGGCAAAATGTCTTTATTTTGCCAGATCATCTACTTTTCATGCAAATGTAATATTATTTTATTGAGAAAGTGTAACTAATCCGATAAGTTCGTTAAAGGGATAGTTGAGTTTTGGTAGAGAGGGCGCTAGACTACTTATTTTTTTGGTGAGGTAATGAAAAACTGAGTGTAAAATTTGAAAGAGCATAATATTTAAATAATAAACTCATCTTTGTTTGATCAAAATCGGTTCAGAGACGGCTGAAATATCCATAAATATAACAATTTGTAATAAAGCTGGGGCCCCAGGTTTATTAGAGAATTTTGAACCAGCCATTAAAAATTCAAAAGAATGCTTCCTCTTTTCCAAAAGTTACAAAATAGGTATTTAAATAGTTGTTGGTTATTTCTCTATCTAATCACTATTTCAACAAAACATCACATGCACAATATTTTATTCCAAATGGTTGAAACCGATGAGTATTTAGAGAGCGCCCTCTTTCGTTTTAACGGCTCTTTTTGAATGATAACATGATCTCATTTGTAATTTTGTGTTCCTTTCTAGTTATAATTATTAGTTTGTAATGTAATGATGCAGGTTTTGGTTACTAAAATTCAGTTTCACCAAAACTGTACTCGCCTTACCAGAACTCAACTATCCCTTTAAAGTGAAAAATATGTATCTAATATTTGTGCATGTATAATATGGTCTGTTTGATGAAGATACTAATTAATGGTGTCTTTAAATAGACACAGGCAGCAACATGAGCGGATCTTTTCCGAAAAAGATATTTCATGTTTCTTTTGTGTTCGCTTTCAGCTGCCCATTTGCTGTTCATAAGAACTTCATTATAATATCTTCTGTTTATGTTTTATATAATTGTTCATTCTAACGCACCAATAAACCAGCAATAGGTTCATATGCTGATAATTATTTTACCGATTATACGTTCATGGCAAAGGCTACGGAATTGTCCGCTACTATCGATAGTCCGTAATTTCGACTTTAGGAGCCTTTCTGGCAACAGTTTATGACAACTGTCGTAGTCACGTGACAGTTAGGACGTCCTAGAAATAGGACCCTTTCATAAACCGGCCCCAGTATAATATATAATACAAAGTATAAGAGACTAAATAACTATCTACAACAACATAAATCGGGCAAGTCTAAACCAACACAAATAAACAAACAAAGAACTACTAGAACGAGTGTAAACAGAAGAAAAGGGGGGAAATTAAGGAAACCGGGGGTCTTGTAGATAATGTTAAGTTTGTCTGCTAAGAATGGTCAGGATGATGGGGTTACTTTTTATGTGTCGCTTAAAAGTGTCAATTGATACAATAGTGGGTTTAGTATAATTCGACTCATTCCAAATCCATGCCCTTCGATAAATAAGGGATCTTTTCCCGTAATTGTTCTTTGCCCAGGACGAAAATTCAGTTAAAACCAATTAGAATTACAATGGTAACCCATTGATGAAACTGAATTCAATGGGTACCCATTGCATTGGTTTCAATGGGTACCCATTGATTTCAATTGGTACCAATTGATTTCAATTTGTCCAAATTGTTTCATTTTCCACATATGCATGCTTTTCGATTACCAAATGATTTCAATTGGTAATTTTCAATTGGTAATTCTTCAATTACCAATTGATTTCAATTGGTAATATAGTCAATGGGAATTTCACCCTGGGTGGCTGAGTAAGTCTTAGTTTATTTGGACCAGACCTTGTACATTATACTGATTCACGGAATACAAAGATGCTGCTAAGGTAAAGTGGACAAATTTAATGAACAGATCGATACATACTAATTGTTTAGACCACCGTATATATAAGTGATCTAATTTTAGAGTATCATACAAACAATTTGAGGGATACGTGTAATCAATATTCATAACAATAAGAAGTTATCTATTTTGTCACTGTTTGTAATACTTGCAATTGATTTAAATTGGTCTTTGAAGCTTTTGCCCATACCACACTCACTACAATAATCCAAGTGGCATTGAATGAAAAAAGTCGAAGCCGTGTTCTGATTTATTATATGAACTAGCAAATTACCCGTCACCAGATCTTTGAGTAAGATAATGTTGTATGTTGTATATTTGTATTTCGTTATTTTTTGTATCTATCCTGTAAAAAACATTTGGTCAATTAATGGAATCTCTGTTTGAATGGTTATGATATGATTTAATAAGTGTATAATTAAAAATACAATCTCATATTCACAGGCATATGCGTACACGGGGGGGGGGGGGGGGTTCAAATTTCACTTTGATGAAAAAGGGCTGTTTTGGGGTTTCCCCCCCCCCCCTCAAAAACATATTCACGGACACCATGAACCCCCCTCACAAATTCTTCACCGACACCCCCGCCCCCTTTTGAAAGAATCTTCACCAGTACCCCCTCTCGAGAAAATCTTCATCGACACCCCCCTCGCGTCGAAAAATATTCACCGACAACCCCCCCCCCCCTCGAAAAATCTTCTCCTACACCCCCACCACCCCCCTTCGAAAGAATCTTCACTGTTACTCCCTCTCAATAAAATCTTTAATGACACCCCCCTAGAAAATTCTTCACCGACAACCCCCCCCCTCGAAAAATCTTCACAGAAACCCCCCTTTCAAGATTCTTCACCGACACCCCCCCCCCCCCCCCCGGTGGTGATTCAATCTCATATTCAAAGGCATATGGGTACCCGGGTGGGGGGGGGGGGGGGGGTGAGGACACCCACCCCCCTTACAAATTCTTCACCGACACTCTCCCTCGAAAATTCTTCACCGACAGCCCCCCCCCCCTCCCCACTCGAAATACTTGACCGACACCTGACCCCTCAAAAATGTTGGTTGAGGAAATAACCACCCCCCCCCCCCTCAAAAAATATTCACGGACACCCACTCCCCTCACAAATTCTTCAGCGACACCGAAAGAATCTTCACTGGTACCCCCTCTCGAAAAAATCTTCACTGACACCCCCCTCGAAAAATCCCCCACCCCCCATCGAGATTCTTCACCAACATCCCTCCCCCCTTCGAAAATTCTTCACCGCCCCCCCCCCCACGAAATATTTGACCGACACCACCCTCGAAAATTCTTCACCGACACCCCCCTCGAAATACTTGACCGACACCCCCTCGAGTTACTTGACCGACACCCCCCTCGAAATACTTGGCCAACACCCAGCCCGTCGAAAATTTTGGTTGACGCAATAACCCCCCCTACCCCCCCCCCCCCCCCTTGTAAAAACCCTAGGTATGCTGCCAGCGATCACATGTCAAACAATAAACAGTATTAATTAAATCGTTGTCAAGTAGATCAATAACCCTAATTCCTTGCTCTTCTTGTTTACACGTTATTTACAAAAAGCACACATTTTTTATACTTCAGTACAACAAAGTATGCACTTCGAGCAAACATTTACAATTAGCCTGTATTCAGAAAATTAAACCAGTGACAGAGAGAAACCTATTTTGGTAGCCGTATACCCTGTTTTGCCAATTTTGTGAATATCGTGTTGAAAATGTGAACAAAAATCACCGATCAAATTCAGTCATGCATATACGGACATGTACAATCACACGAATGTGTGTACAATGTAGTAGATTGTGTGTTGACAATGCACAGATGCCGGACCTACAATATTCCGCTACTCTGTATATAGTCTATGCAAATTCCCCGCCCGACGGTCGCTTTCGCTTTTGGAATGTACCGTCCGTTTCTTGATAGAAATACATATATTTCATCAGATTTGTTTTAATTCTATTCGAAAATCAGTCATTACAATTTTTAAATCCATATTATTTAAAAGTTTGAAAAACAACAATTCGCAAGCAAATTACGATAGTCTTAATTCAGGCGCACACAGCGGCACACGTGTTATTTCCGATTTGACAGGCATACGATAATGTGCGTAAGTAATTTACAACGTATCGATTCCAGGCTGAACAAAGACTACATAATGAAAGGTCATTTCAGCAACACACTTTTCACGGTACTTCCGTCGCAAGCATGTGCGATGATCAGCGCTCGACGCGACTGCATGGCAAATGAACGTGGAATATTGGCCGATTCATAACTGACCACTGGTCAAACTGACCCCGACCTGACCCAGACCACAAACCTCTATGGGTCATCACCAATCACTACCCAAAGTTTGATGTTGGTGCCTCAATGCACTACGAAATGCATAGATGGACAGACAGACAGACAGACATACGTAATTGGCTACTTTAGTATAGTAGACGTATAATTAGGTTGTTGATCCCTAACTTCTCACACGGGCCGAGCGGCTAGAGGCAGCTCATGGATAAAAGCGATAAATTCGACAAGAATCGTGTCTATACTACGAGCCACAATATAGAAAATCTAATCGAAATGGGTCTGCATTGGAGCGAAGGTTTGTACGCACAGGTTGATGCAACTCTAGACACTCATTAAAATACTCTGGTGCCTGATCATGAAAGAATTTGTATACAAATACAATAATCTTAAGAATAATCCTCTGTTTCATTGCAACCAATGAAGGTACATGATAGGAGAGGCATGTCATCATTATTAGTTAAAGGGATATTAGGTAAAGGGGGCGCCACAAAAAATATTTTTGTGAGATAATGTAAAACTGAGTTTCAAACTCGAAAGAGCATGCAATTTCAATGACAGAATTACCTTTATTTGATCAAAATCGGTCCAGAAATGGCTGAAATATCAATACACATAACCATTTTTAATAATTGTGGGGCCCAAAAATTATTCGATAATTTTGAACCAGCTGTTAAACAATTTTTAAAAGGCTTCCTTTTTTCAAACATGTACAAAAGAGGTTTTTATTTAGTTGTTGATTATCTTTCTATCTAATCACTTTTTCAACAAAACATCACATGCACAATATTTATTTAAAATGGTTGAAACCAATGAGTGTTTAGAGAGCGCCCTTGTGAGTTTTAATGGCTCCTTTTGAATGATAACATGATTTGTACTTAGTCATTTGTATTGTTTTATTCCTGTCGAGCATGGTGGAGTTATAACTATTAGTTTGTACTGTAATAGTGCCGGTTTTGTTTACAATACTTCAGTTTCACCAAAACTACCCTCTTTATCAAAACTCAACTATCCCTTTAAGTGGTTACTTTGTTACCTCCTAATTATTACCGACGTATTATTTGCATTCGTTATTCTATTGCAGGCATTGTGAATATAAACGTAACATGTGTAATACGCAGTTTCTATTTATATTATTTTATGTAATACAAGTTTCCTCTGCAGGAAGAAGTCTATAAACATTGAAGTACAATCAGGAAAGTGGAATAGACTTCCTCTTCCCTGGTACAATAACATGATCATGCATGAATAGTAAAGTTCGAGTTTTGGGGCCAACTCCAAACCGTGAAATGGGATGGGCGCATATACTGACGATTATACGCTGATTGCGAAGGCTTCCATTTTGATGAAGCTTGATTTGTACGTGACTTGAGGTAATCAATATTTTGGAAAAGTTGTATCCGTATAATTTTCTCATGAATTTCTCATTCACCTTTAGAAATTCGTAAAAGGTTTTCTTTACAACATTCTTCGCAGATTTTGTATTACCAGTAAGGATATAACACGGTGATTTATAATATAATCATTATAGTTTATGAAGACTTGACTGTGGACAGGATTAAACATTTTGGATACGTCGATGATCTGGTACCAGCACTGCTAAAGGTTCGTTGGTAGTGGTTATTTCATCATAATTTGTAATTCTTTCCAAATCCATAACGGTTTGAATAACACATACAAATATAGCTCTCTATCTGCTGTGGTGTGCACGAAAATCACCTAATATAATTTCACATACTAACACTAAATAAACAAGCCCAAAAGGCTTGCCACACTGGCAGCTCTTCTAAACGGCTCTAGCAACTGTGTTGACAAATGCTACTAGATGGATCTTCGACTGCGCGCAGTCGAAAATGATGCCTCCGCCATTGCGTGATATTATCAAGCCCAAATTAACATGCACTGCAATTCAATTCAACATGCAATTAATTCGTCAACTTAATTTTGATAGTAACCTGTGTACCAGATCTGATGTATCTTAGTTATGAGCTATTTTTGCATATTATATATATATATATATGTGCAGTGACCTTAACCTTTGACCTAATGACCCTAAAATCTTACAAGTTTATTAGCACCCCAATATACAAATAGGTACAATGTTTGATGGCTATTTGTCAACTGGTTCTTGAGATATTGCAATTACAAGCTATTCTTGCATAAAGAGTCCTGTGGCATTGACCTTTGACCTCATGACCCCACAATCTAATGGCTACAATGACATCCTTAATTAGGTACCAAGTTTGATTGAAATCTGACATTCAGTTCTTGAGATTTTGCAATAACAAGCTCATTTAGCACATATATTGTTTCGTTTTGGTAAGGCTGAACTTTAGCAACCAAAACCTGCACAATAACATTGCAAACTAATAGTTATAACGCCACCATGCTCCGAATGTAAAACAAACTACAAACGACTAAGGAAAACGCCTGTTATTATTCAAAAAGAGTAGTTTAAACACTAGAGGGCGCTCTCTAAAAATGCATTGGTTTCACCCATTTGTTCATACAAAATTGTGCATGTGATGTTTTGTTAAACTTATGATTAAATAGAGAGATCATCAACAACTATTTAAAAACCTTTTTGTACATAAGCATTTTATATATTTTTTCTAAATAATCGAATAAACCTGCATGGGCCCCAGGTTTATTTCGATCGTTTTTTTTATCAAATCAAGTTTATTCTGTCATTAAAATTGTCACGCTCTTTCAAATTTGACACTCAGTTTTTCATTTCCTCACAAAAAAATATTCTTGAAGCGCCCTCTAAACCAAAAACTGAGCTACCCCTTTAAACTTTATGTAATCAAAATTAGCGAATGGAGAAGGGAAAGTTAATCGAACGAGAGTTAACAGAGGACTGGCCCCCTTCTGTAGCTTTCGCTACATTTAGTAGACGTGTGGCCTGGGGCTAATGAATCGGGGATATGCGCCACCCTATGTGCCAAAGTTGGCAAGGAAAGGCCCTAATCATCCACCATTTCCCTTTTTAATGTTGTTTTCCCAACAGATGGCAACCTTTGAACGCGCTGTCATGCGGAACCTCGAGTGCCCGATCTGCTGTTCACTCCTCACCCAGCCAAAGCAACTCGCCTGCACCCACACATTCTGCGAATCATGTTTGACGCGTCTTCTGTCCGCGCAACCTGGTTCTATTTCTTGCCCGGTCTGTCGTCGTGATACTGCCATTGGGTACGATGGTGTTTCGAGTCTACCGACCAACTTTCCTGTGAAAGGCATTGTATCGGACGTTAAAGTTAGGGTGCAGCACTGTGATAATTGTGACGATGAGTTAGAAGGAGAATATTATTGTTGTAACTGTGAGCACTACTTGTGCAATGACTGTCACAACATCCATGGTAAATTAAGACATAATGATGATCACGTTATCGTCAGTGCAGATGATGTGAAGCAGGGTAAGGTAGTGCTTAAGAGAAAGGTGATGTGTCAAGAGCACAAGGCCGGGGAGGGGGAGTATGAGTGCACCGATGTATGCATCACGTGTAAGAGGTTCATATGCATGAGATGTAGGATGCTGACACACGGTCAGAATGATCACGAGGTGAAGAGTGCCGTAGAGTATCAAGAGTTATATTCCCGAGACGCTGATTCCCTAGCTAAGCAGACCGAAACCAAGATGTCAGATCTGGTGATACATCTTAAACTCATCGTGGCAGAGAAAGGAAAGGTAGTCGAACATATCGATGAGCTCAGTAGCAAAATCGACACGACATACCACGAAGTGATTAGGCAATTGAATGAAGATAAATTAACTCTTGATAGGAAGTGTAAGGCTGAGAAGGAAAGACTATGTCAGAAGCTAAATGAGATGAAAGTTCAGGATGATCGGTTAGTTGAAAGACTACTAAATGCTAATTCTCTGGTTATCAACAGCAGCAAGACACCCATGGAAGTAAATACGGTAGCAATTCGAGAAGCGCTTTGCGAGCAGTTAACGCAAGTCCTTGGTGTGGACGATCCATCAAGTGAAAGTGTACTGGAGGTATCAGGTCGAGCAGGCAAGCTGGAATATGAACAGAATCCGGAGTCAACGGGGATAACGCTAGGGAATGTACATTATCGAGAGTGGAAACTAAAAGCGAATATGGCGCTCTCCACTGTTGATACCATGAACTGCATGGCTGCCACACCAGACGGTAGGATGGCTGTTGGATGTAATGAAGGAGAGCGTGGTATCGAGATATACTCTGCTGACGGGCAGCTGCAGCAGAGAGCGCTCAAGGGAGTAGACGTCCATGGGATCGGCTTCTTGTCTGATGGCAGGTGTGCCATACGCGACACAGGTAATACTAACGAGGAGATACTTAGTGTATCCCTGTACACACCTGGGTGGGAGAAGGTTGATGCGAGGTTTGAGACTCTGAGTTGGGATGAAGGTGGGTCTGGTAAAATCACTGTAGACATCGATGATAACATCTATGTAGGTTACAGGAAAGCCAAGAAGATCCAGGTATTCACTCCAGCAGGTGGGAAGCCGGTCAGGGAGATAGCATGTGATGGGTATGTACCATGGCATATATTTGCGATGAAGACGAGTAGGATGATGATGGTAAACACTCACAAGAATGTTTCACGTACGATGGAACCAACAGGCGAACACTTAATCGAACGCAAAAATATAACAAAATCTGCAGATTGTTCAGTCTACCCTGCAGTATGCAAGGATGATACAATCATCATAGCCACGGTGAACGAGGAGCAGGACAGAGTCACCATCGAACGTTACACGAGCGAGCTGCAACACGTGGCGACTCTCATCACTGATCACGTGATACAGAAAACAGAGAGGAATTGGTGTTCCCTCCAAGAGTTCACATCCGGGGAGATAGCCTTCTGTACTCCTGACAGGCTTTACATCTACTCCAATTCAGTAACACCAGTCGGTGTTTGATTACGTATATTGGAAGTTCTCAAGTAGTCCGCCATAGGCAGTGAGTGATATTCATTCCTACAGGCATGACAGATATATGCCAGATAATATATTGTTGTCTAAAAAATAAACATATTCAT